>JBAMAX010002927.1:0-151457 GCA_037043745.1 Chymomyza amoena
TTCAAAGGAAAGTCGTAGTACTTACAATATTTATTTAGTTGATAACTGTTGCAACACGAACTCGCAATGTTTTGGGCCGCATTTACCTGCCTAGTAAGGTTTCACTTTTTAAAATTTGCGTTGACTTCTGAATTGCTTTCCTTGAAAAATCAACGCCTTTCAACGTTCCAGTTCCCATGTAGTCGGAGCATTGCCCTCTTGGAGACAAGATCATTAAGCAAAGAATGTAGTTGTCATTGAGTGTTAAACCATAGCCTTCAGATTGACCGCTGAACTATATGACGTCATAGCGCAAAGGCTGTGTTTGGATTGGCATCAGAAAATTGATGCTTTATGTAATATATTTGTTTTTGTTGACTTTTTATTGCTTATCCTTAAAATGGTTGGATTTGGTTAATATTCATCGGGCCTACAAAAAATATGAATATTAGTTATGTATATACCTTCAAAGCAAAGTCGTAGTACTTACGCGATTTATTAAATTGAGAACTGCCGCAACACGGATTCACAATGTTTTGGTCGGCATCTACCTGTTTAGTAGAGTTTCACCTTTTACAATTTGCCACTTGAAGTTTATGGCTTATGAATTGCTTTCCTTGAAGAAGGAATCCCTTTAAACGTTTCAGTTGCCATGAACTCGGAGCACTGCCTTCTTGTAGAGCCCTAAAAAATGGACCAGATCATTAGGCTAGGCAGGTAGGCCTCACTGAGTGTTGTCAAATATTGATATTACCTGTGACTAGCCGCAACCAAAAGTAACTTGTCCCATAATCCATAAAACTACCTGGGACTAGCCACAACTGAAAGTAACTTATCCCATTATCCTGCGGTCACTAGGGATAACAATCCTCGGTCATTACCTTTGCTTTCCATTGTTTTATTTAACACAAGGCGTTAGGTACATTATGTACATTTATAACACCTCAAATGTAAACATATCGTTTATGTGTGTGGTCACGCATATTTACTGCTGTGGAAATAAAAGGCTCTATTGTTCTTTGTAAATCTGGAATTTGAGAAAATAAATTAATATAGATTTATAAACCATTAACTTAACTCACTTTATAGAAACTAAAACAAGGTAAACATCTTGGCGCATGCCTGTTTACTATTTGGATGCAGCTGCGCAGTTCTTACCTCATTTTTTCCCAAATTATTTAAGCTTATCTTTCCTTTTTTTTTAACCCTGCAGGAGGTAGGTCTTGATTTATTTGCATGCACGTTTAAAACTGTTGATGTTTAAGTAGTTTGTAAAAATACAACTAAATAAATATAAATTGTCTTTGGTTTAAGTGCGCGTTTGCTATTGAATTAATATCGATGTACAGCAGACATCGATAAATTCTTAGCATTACGTAGTGCAACACTGTTAAACGCGCAATTTTCGTTTATCGTAGAAATACTTTTCAATTCTTGTATATAATTAATAACAATTTGTAATGTAAAATATAATATATATAATATTAATTTACAAAGTTTAAATGTTAGTGTAAAATCTAAATTAAGTTTTTATGTATATATATTTACTAACAGCATCTACAAGGCTGGATAGCACAGTTATAAACGGCTTATATACATATGTATATATGTATGTACATGGAATATTTTACACATGTTTATTGTTTTTGGGTTTGTGTTAAAAAAAAACACATGATTTATTTAAACAAGGTAACGCAAAGAAGTTCGCGATTTTGGTAAGGGAAAGGCTGTAAGTTGACACATCATAGCTTTATTTTTTTTTAGCTATATCTCGACGTTTATTAGACATAGGCACAATGTATTATATAATCACAAATCATTTGAATTACACTGCTCGTCATCTGCTTGGCACACCCCTATTATAGCCAATAGTTTTGAGTCAATTACAGCCAAAGAATAAGATATAAAATTTTCAAATTTGTTGTGGTTTATTAACAATTAATTTTCTCAGTTAAATAAACAAAAATTAGTAATACACAATTCTTAAATATTAATCATTTTTCGCCAGGGGATGATGCATCCTGCTTTTCGTCTTCGATAGCCACAGTTCCATTTCCAAGACCGCTAGTAGCCCCACATCTGCTTTTGTGTAAATAACTGTTACCATCGGCATCGTGAAAGACGAGTCGCTCCTCGTGGAATCTTATGACCATTTGTGGCCAAGAAACGTTGGCCTGCCTAGCATATACTAAGTCGGCCATATCAGTGCCTTTCCACTTAATTAAATACAAAAGTTGCCCTTCTCGGTCAGTGGCTCCTATTATTTCGGATGGCTCCAAGCGACGATCAAGGCCTACTTTTTGTTCTTGTCCGTCACTTTCGACTTTAATAGCTGATGGCTCCAAGCGACGATCAAGGCCTACTTTTTGTTCTTCTCCGTCACTTTCGACTTTAATAGCTGATGGCTCCAAGCGACGATCAAGGCCTACTTTTTGTTCTTCTCCGTCACTTTCACCATTTTCGATTTTGATAGCTGATTCCGGTGCGGACGATTTAGATTGACGTTTTTTGCCCTCCTTTTTTTCAAATTTAGCCAACAAATCTGGGCAATCCAGATTTTCAAGCGGCTCCCAAGTATTTTGACTGCGCGGATACCCTTTCCATTTTAGATAATATTGCGTACAGGCATTGACAGTGCGTTTGCGTTCAATGCGTTCTACTTCAAATTCCATTTTTTCTGCAGTGTTTTTCGAAGTTGTATTATATTTACTTTATAAACTGTATATTGTTCAAATTTAATTTGTTTGCGCACTAAGAAATGAGCAGAAAAAAAAGTCCGTAGTTGCGCGTTTTTTTCTGTGACAAAATGGCTTGGGTTTTTGCAGGGTTGCATCTATGGAAATTGTTATCGCCATGCATTTATCGAAACCGCATGTTCCTTGCTGTCGGAACAGCTGCTTGGCCAATTATTTGTTATGAAAGGTTAAAATTTAAAAGTTCGTTATGAAGTATTTAAACAAATTTTAAAATTTTTTTTGCTATGGTTTTTAGTCTACTAACGCATTTTGATGTATATTTAAAACATGTTATTAAAACTAGTAGAACTAGATGCTTAAAAATTCGATTTAATTTTGTTACTCGACCACTATACAATAAAAAACAATCGAGTGAAAAAAATCTACCGCCTTGTGCAAAATGCGTGCAGAAAAGGGTTAAGAAAAAATGGTAGTTTACGTATTTCTCGAACCCAAATTACCCCATAAAACACTTTTATACGAAGTTTCACTGAATCGAAAACTAGTGTTATTTATGAGAAAAATAAAGCTAGCTAAAATTTTGGAACGACTCTACTATTGGGAGGCAGTCAGATCATGATATCACCAATTAGTTACATTAGACACAGGCCTCAGATCGCTTAAAATATCGGACACTTATAAATCATTAGTTAAAGTATTACTAGCAACCAAATTTTTAAAGTCCGATTTATTGATTGCAATTTTTTTTCCAGATTCTGAAGCATATAAAGTTTGTTCAGCTACAATCCCAAACATCCAGAAGTTATTTTAGTAGAAAAAATAAGCTACAATGGCGACGAGGCTACTAGTTCCAATCCGCGGTATCAGCAGCAGACTCAAGCAAGTCACTGGAGCTATCACATAGGAACCGACTTGCCAGCATTAAGCGACTTGACATTGGATAGTCCTATTGATGAGATTCTAAAAGGCTGCACCACAAAACAATATAGGAGTAGTGATGCTATTAGTTTGGATTCACCTGACACTAATTCGGCAGCCAAATCCAACAGCTGTGGAGCTACCAAAACTAGAACTGTCTGAGCTGCTGTAGGGACTTCGGAAAGCGCACAGAACGATCGTGGTGGCATCGTTACCCTGGTGCTCACGACGTTTCTGCCAGCGCTGGGTCCATACGTCAAAGGATTGCCTTGACACCAGGCTGTGCTTATAGAAAAGGTGACAAGCCACCTGGGTCTACTTCTGGACATGTACAAAAGCCCCCTTAGTGCTTGTGCGAAGCTGTGCGCCCCTAAAATTTTATAGTGAAGAGATACATCATTTTTACCATCAGGAAGCCACTGATGACGTAGTTGACTATGATGAAGCTGAGTCTGTCAACCAAGCAAGCCCATAATGCTTCAAGAGAGTCCGAAACATTATGCTCAAAGTATTGGAGAATATTTTGATAACCCCCAATGTAATTTTAATGCAGCTGCTAACTATCTTAGCAAAAAGCCAGAGGCCAGGTAGCTCCAAAGCTCATTCGCTCTCACAGCTCTATGTAGAGAACCGGATTGGTAAAATTTACGTCAAATTTAATTTGGATGACCTAGACTATTTGGAGGAGTTTGTGAGCTTTCAAAGCAATTCAGAGCAGCGAACAGGAGCAATCCTGAAACTTGATACTTGAGAAGCCAGGCTGAAAGTTACGTCATTGTATGAGGAGCTGTTCGAGCAGGGAGAGATCGAAAGAGACCAATCGAAGTCAATAAAAATAGATGTAATTTTTTATTTATTATCTTATCTTAGTCTTTTATTATAAAGCGTGAAATTAATCAAAATTGTATTTCAATATAATATAAGGTTGTCGATTCCTGTTGATTTACCCAATTTTAGCGCTAAAAGCGCATCATCAGTTTGCTATGCTGTGTCCCAGATGATGTTGTGTAGGAACAATTCGTTTAGTATAGTATAATCGTTGTTTTAAGTGTTAGGAAAGATTTTACTTCGGATTTGGAATTTAACAAAGGTAAAAAAAAACCACAAAAGCATTGCACAAAAAATGCTTTTTATTTTATGGATAGCTGGTTTATTATTGAATTGGATTTTTTTTTTGAAACTATTGTTAGGAAACCTGAGCAGTAAATCTAAGGATCTTTTGAGCAACCTTCATTATGTCCTACCATTGCCCAAGGGGAAGTGCTTCTTCTGGAAGGGAGCGAGTTGTACACGCAATAATTGGGTGGGGAGAATTTCTTCTTAATATTACATGTAAGTAAAGAAGTTCCTTAGCAAGCATATCACTGAGATTAAGACCTTGAGGATAAGTAGTTTACAAAGTTAAATTCTTAGAAGTAAAATATATGATTACTAAACCGAAAAGCAGCGATAAGTAATTTAGTCCGCATTATCCGCTAAAAATAAAAAAAGGCATACAATTTTGACTTATCGTAGAATTATGTATGTTAAAAATTTCTCCGTTGCCCTGTAGTAGATTTACGGTTTTTAGCTAAAACATTTTATATTTTCTCCTAAAGATTCTTCTTTTTTTTGAAAATTCTACAATGGTATTACCCTGTAAGGACAGCTTATTCTTCGCTATGTTGGCAGTGTTGCCAGCTGGATAAGAGGCTAAAAGTCGAATATTTTGTCGGATTGAAAACGTAATTTGTTTTGAGCTCTAAGGTGAGAGTGTCTTAAGGAAAACCATCCACGTGGAAGTCGGATGAAAAATATTTCTAACTAACATACACTCTAGTGTGGATTAAGGTATAGTATGCTCGTTTGTCCCTATCTCCGTAGTATCTATAAGTAGCCAGATCTAGAAGGCTATTCGTGCTTGAAAAATATAATCTAATAGTAGGTTTTGCTTAGTTTGTAAATCAATCTCTCTAGCACTTGATAATAAAACATAACAAATTCGAAATGGAACGTAGCGTAGCAATTTCCGAGTAAGTAAAATATTTTGTTTTATTATTCCAAGAAAAGATAAAAATGGTGTATTACTGATAACTAGGAATGCACCCATAGAAATATCCGAGTCATTAACTAAGGAACAACGCGACTTTATTAACGAAATCGAATTTCACATGGTGGAAGGCGATTTAAAGACCGCCCTCGAAAAGATTACAAAACAGAATGAATCTGGCGAACCGATGCTGCCTCCGCTGGAGCGCAGCATTCTTAAAAGAATCGTGCTGCGTTTGCGAAATTCATCTGCAACCGCAGACGATTTGGATGAAGTGGACCGCGATGCGAGCCACCTGGCGACCGTATTTGGAGATGATATGCCAATGGAGACAATGCGGCAGATTTATATGCATACGGTTAATATAAACTACAAGCATATCTACGAGGCTGCGAAGCTCCACCGAATTTCATGTTTATACTATTATAATCAAACTCACATCAATTTGGAGGAAAAAATCAGACAAAATTTGAAGACGTATTTGCCCAAGTTTCTGGAACACATATTAGTATTTTTCGTTTTATTGTTAATTTTAAATTCACTGAGCATACTTTATTCCAACCGTTAAAACATAAAAATTAAATTGTTTCCAAACCAAGGTTTCTAAGCACTTTCAAATCGAATGAAAACGTTGGGATGCAGGGTATGCTATAGTCACGATATTCCTAGTCTGAAATCAAACATAGTCTTCACATATTTGAATATTTTCCTGATACCTCTTGATTTCTTCAAGTGTATCACCAAAGCAACTCTACAACAAATGAACAACAACTACACAAGCTTCCAATTAACTTAAAAAACCCGCAGCTGCTGCAACGTCGACCGAGGCATTAGAATGGCTCCAGCTGCTGCAGTTGCTGCATCAGCCCAAGTGCTGCTCCAGGTGCGTCCAGCTGCTGGTCCACTCCGGCCGTACAGCAAAAAAAAAAAACTTTCAACTAGCTTGAAAGGGCGAAAAAAAAAGGAAAAATGCTGCTTGCATTGCGTCGGTGGAATCAATTAAAAATTCTATGATTTTACACTTGATTGCCTGCGTTTTGGATCGTCAAGGCAACACAGCTCTGTGGGGATTGGCACAGGAACGGCCATAATGGCCAACGGCCGTGCAACTCATACACGACAATATGACGCTGTTAGTGACATAGCTGTCCTAGTTGTTGGTGGTCGGGTCGGTCAGTTTGCGCCATCCATGTCAAGCCGACTGCGCTGCAGCTGAGTATTTAAGCACTTGCGCACATTGGGAAGCTTTTGTCATGGAACAGGGAATAGCTTATAGCTACACTACTATGTGCATACTTATTGTTTGTACGGGAGGGAGACTACTTCACTGCGCTTATCAACTAATGCCTAGGCAGGCGCACATTGGCTTAGACTGGAGGCAAGGCATCTTTGAGCAACAATAGAAATGGTTCCAAGTTAAATCGAGTTAATTAAAGAGCATCCATAAAGTTTTGTCTTGTAGAATTTATGGCACTTACATATTTGAGTTGGCAACACTGTTTAAAATACTTTTGGCATATATAACCCTCGAACTGCTTCAATCAACCAAATGGAAGAAGAGTAGATGGGCAACCCCGAGCACTTTGAATTTATAGAGTGAAAGATGAACTAGAAAAGTTAAAACGTCCCTAACTGGGAGATAGCTACAAAGGATAAAGATTGTTGAAGAAATATTGTTCGAAAGGCCAAAGCTGAACTATAGCAGTAGCGCGTAGATGATGATGATTTAGTAATTTGTTAGATCTTGCAGTTTGCCACAGATGCATCCCCCAATGGATCAGACTTAGAGCTGAATCCAAACGCTGAATCAACTGCATGTGAGTCCTAGAGCACCAGCACTCATCATTTGAACTTAACCCAATTTATGTCACGCTTTCAGTAGAGCTCCGAATATTCGCTGAAAATCTGTAAAGTCCAAGCTTAATGTATTATAGACATTATATTTAAATCAAATTTTTGATTTGCCTTGTATTACATAAGATTTCATTTAACATTACTTTCTGTTTTAAGTTGGTTTCAGGGCGTCATCTTGTTATCACCAGCACCCTGTGAGGCTAGTTTCAGTGCGGCATCTTTAATATCAACGACACCATTCGAAGTTGGCTTCAGTGCATCATCTTCATCATCACCAGCACCCTTCGAGGTTGGTTTCAGTGCGTCATCTTTAATACCAACAGCACCCTGTGAGGCTAGTTTCAGTGCATTATCTTTAATATTAACGACACCCTTCGAAGTTGGCTTCAGTGCATCATCTTCATCATCACCAGCACCCTTCGAGGTTGGTTTTAGTGCGTCATCTTTAATATCAACGACACCATTCGAAGTTGGCTTCAGTGCATCATCTTCATCATCACCAGCACCCTTCGAGGTTGGTTTCAGTGCGTCATCTTTAATACCAACAGCACCCTGTGAGGCTAGTTTCAGTGCGTCATCTTTAATATCAACGACACCCTTCGAGGTTGGCTTCAGTGCATCATCTTCATCATCACCAGCACCCTTCGAGGTTGGTTTCAGTGCGTCATCCTTACCAGCACCCTTCAAGGTTGGTTTTAGTGCGGCATCTTTAATACCAACAGCACCCTGTGAGGCTAGTTTCATTGCGTCATCCTTAGTATCAACTGCGCCCTTTGAGGCTAGTTTCAGTGCGTCAAATTGAATATCAACGGCAACCTTAGAGACTGGCGACTTTTCTGCAGTTTCTTGATTTTTGTGCACGTTCTCATTGTCGGCGTCACGCGTTTCATTCTCGGTCCGCCTATAAAGCTCCACCAACGGAAGCCTGCGCAGATGCAAGCGACCACGCCTCGGTGTTACTTCACCTCTCATATTTACAGGCTGCACAATCTCATCTGGCTGATCTTTCACAAGGTTTTCGTCCTGGGCTGGTGTTGACACAACTAGCTGGGCATACTCGGGTATAGGGTCTAAATAAAGCTGGCGTGGTAGCAACCGGCGTGCACGCTCGTATTTTGAACTTGCTTTCCCGTCCATTATTTAAAACAATTAAGGCTGCAAATATTTATATTAATATGCTTAATTATTTTTATATAAAAGTTAAGCTTACCTGCAAATACTAAAAGCGAGTAAAATAGCTGCGAAAAAACTTTATACGCAAGACTTTAACCACAACGCCGTAAGTGCTGCCAAAGACACACAGTCAGTGCTGCCAAGCATGAAAAACAACAGCTGTCAAAGTTTTTAGCAAAATAACAATTAACCAAAAAATGCAACACTGTAAAAACACTGTTTCCGGTATACAGTATTAGAAAAATTATTTCTTTCACTACCGTACCAACCATTAACAGCGCAATGGCGGATGCTCAGCAACCCGATGATGTAAATACTAACAAAGGAATCAAAAAACGACTGAAAATGGCATTGAACGAGTTGAATTTGGCCAACGTGCCCGGCATCTCCGTCTGCGTAGACGAGCATAACAAAATGAAATGGATCGTCACAATGGAGGGGCCGCCCAACACGTTCTATGCTGAACACGTGTATCGCTTGTCTTTGTCTTTCTGCAAGTACTTTCCATTTGTAGCACCCGTGGTCAAGTTTATTACACCCTTGTTTCACCCTAATACGGACTTGGATGGATCACTTCAATTGGACGTAATTGATTGTAAATGGTTGAATTATTATGATGTGCGCGTAATTTTGCTTTCCATACAATCTCTTATGAACCAGCCGAATGCGCTTAAAACCAGGAATGCGTTTGCTGCCGAGTTGTGGAAGGACCCGGCGGAATATAAGAAGTTTCTAGATGGCTTCTATGCCATACACAAGAATGCCTCTTATTAAGCAGCTCACACAAGCAGTTACTACAAGCACTCTTTAAAGATTAAAGTTAATAAAAGTCTATCAATTTGTGCGCATAAATATTTGTTGTGTTTTTATTGCGCATCAGTCCGTAACTCAAAGTGTGCCACATTGCACTGTTCTTGAACCAATTCTCGAGTTCATGACCATGGCGGATATTCCCACAGACTACGGGCTAACAATCTCTACGTTTGCTGATGACGCCGCGATTGCAAGTCGTGGAGGCCCCATTGCCAATGCCTGTGTCGAAGCGTCGTGACGTCATTTTGCCAGTCACACAAAAGTAAGTTAAAATTGGAGTCTGTTCTTTGTCGACCACTGGTTTTACGTGCCTATGGCTCCGAGTTATGGACCAACGCAAGCAGCGTAGCGTGGTATTGGACAGCTCCTGAACACCTAAGCAACAGTTGACCTGCGTCCGAACCCAAAGCTCTCTAACCTCGCCTATGCAGACGACATATGCTTTATGACTCACACGCCGACAAGTGTAGGTGCTCTTAGACAGTAACACTCGGACAGTCCGCCAGAAGATCAATTTCGACAGGGCCCCCTTCCCCTTGGAGCAGCACGTAGTTTATAAATGATTCCAAAGGTGTAACATGTCTCCGCTTGTCATCAGGCTTTACGAAGCAACCGCCGCAAAAGTCAAGAACCCAGAGGAAAGCTGCTATCTGAGTAGCGTTAACAGCTTTCCAATCTGCTCAAAGTATGGCACTCCCGTGACCAGGCCCGACGAGAGGAATGGGGGAAGGGAGTAGCATTCCCCCCGGACCCGGAGATTTATCAGGGGCGCGGTACTGTCGTGTCTTTTTTCTTTATACTGAGCTGAAACTCTTCGACTGCAGCGTGATGTCAATATTGCTCTACGGCTCCAAAACTTGCTTGGTCTCAGACAGCTCCAAGTCGGCTCCAAATTCTGGCCAAATATTTACAGCGCGGAACTGCTTGTAATTACCAACAGTGAGCCAATAACTGGAACTTATAAGCTCAACACATATATTTCTGCCAGCTTTGCCCCTGCGAAACGTCCGTGTCCGGGTGTAAAGCCCGGCTACATATAGGTACTGGGAGCTTATACATAATCTTTAGTTTGACTTTAATCTTTCAGCTCCTTAGCTAAATACCAATACCAAAGACAAAAGTGCTGCCCAAATTTATGTAGACTGTTCAGGAGCAGCAGCAAGCCTCAAGTGTATCTGGAGAGGATTATGACGCAGTTCTGCAGAAGTGCTTGGCTGATGGACAGTAAATCTGGAGTAAATGTAAGTGCAGTATTGGACTCACCAACAGTGATCCAATAACTGGAACTTATAAGCTTACCACATATGTTACTGCGAGCTTTGCCCCTGAGAAAAGTCCGTGCTCGGGGGAAAGACCCGCCTCTCGTTGATCCTACATAGAGGCATTGGGAGTTTATACATAATCTTTTATTTGACTTTAATCTTAAAGATCTTTAGCTCAAATAATACCAAAGACGGATGAGTTGCAATTTAAGTTGACTGTTCAGGAGCAGCGGCAGGCATCTAGTGTATCTTGAGAGGATTGTGACGCAGTTCTGCAAAAGTGCTTGGCTGATGGTCAGTAAATCTGGAGGAAATGTAAGTCTAGCATTGGTGCATTTGTCACCATAAGTTTTTAAAATCCAGTTTTAAGCTCATTCCGCAGCTATCCAAAAATTGGAATATTGGTACAAAAGGCGAGCTTGTTTTAGCTTGGCTAAAATTAGAGATGGGTTAAGCTTGTTGCTGCTGGGAAAAGGTGAGTCATATGTCCAGAAGCTATCAAGTGGATTAACACAGCATCGTTGCTGTTGAATAGCCTGCTCCAGGTCATTTGGTTGAGTTTGAGCTTTTATGGATTCAATTCAGCACAGTGTAGCCTTATAGCATATGGAGATAAGTGCAGCAGACGCTGACTAACAGAGACCGGCTGGAGCAGATCAAGATTAGGCCGCTGAGTTTCCTTTGGCGCCTGTATCTATTATGCCTCCGTTTTAAGCTCCCCTTTACGGCATTGGTAGCAACTGCACTTCAATCAAAAGTTCCGAACTGACATCATCTCGGGCCTACTACTACCACTGTACTACCTGCTCCGCTCCATAACTTTGCATTGACTGGATTATGAATCCGCTTTAAGCTCCCTTTCAGCGCATTGGAAACAGCTGCATTAGAAAAATGGACATCTCGTCAATAGAAATCGGAAGTCCCGATCTGACATCATCTCGGGCCTCCTACTACCACTGGACTACCCGCTCCGCTTCATAACTTTGCATTGAGCGGATTATGAATCCGCTTTATGCTTCCCTTTAGAGCATTGGAAACAGCTGCATTGTGAAAAATGGACATCTCTTCAATCGAAATTGGAAATCCAGAATAGCCAACATCTCGGGCCTCCAGTGCCGCGTTCTACTATTACTGGACTACCCGCTCCGATCCATAACTGGATTATGAATTCGCTTTAAGCTCCTCTTTAGGGCATTGGGAACAGCTGCTTTGTGAAAAATGGACATTTCTTTAATAGAAATCGAAAGTTCCGAACTGACATCATCTCGGGCCTACTACTACCAATGCACTACCCGCTCTGCTCCAGTACTTTGCATTGACTGGATTATGAATCCGCTTTAAGCTCCGCTCCCATTTAGGGCATTGGAAACAGCTGCTTTGTGAAAAATGGACATCTCTTCAATCGAAATTGGAAGTCCCGAACTGACATCATCTCGGGTCTCCTACTACCACTGGACTACCCGCACCGCTCCAAAACTTTGCATTGACTGGATTATGAATCCGCTTTAAGCTCCGCTCCCATTTAGGGCATTGGAAACAGCTGCTTTGTGAAAAATGGACATCTCTTCAATCGAAATCGGAAGTCCCGATCTGACATCATCTCGGCCCTCCTACTACCACTGAACTACCCGCTCCGCTTCATAACTTTGCATTGAGCGGATTATGAATCCGCTTTATGCTTCCCTTTAGGGCATTGGAAACAGCTGCATTGTGAAAAATGGACATCTCTTCAATCGAAATTGGAAGTCCAGAATAGCCAACATCTCGGCCTCCAGTGCTGTGTTCTACTATTACTGGACTTCCCGCTCCGATCCATAACTGATTCAGAATTCGCTTTAAGCTCCTCTTAGGGCATTGGGAACAGCTGCTTTGTGAAAAATGGACATCGCTTCAATCGAAATCGAAAGTCCCGAATTGACATCATCTCGGGGCCCTACTACCACTGGACTACCCGCTCCGCTTCATAACTTTGCATTGACAAATTTGTGCACAACCAGCCGCCAATGGATTTAAAGATTTGTAATAAATCCCTGGACAGAGCTGCCTCTAACTAGCCACATGCAACAATATGAAGCTTAGAGCTGGTTGTGTGTGCCAAACTAAAGTCCTGGCCAAATATTTGACATGTTTTTGGCTTTTTGCAGCTTGGCGTCATGTTTGTTGGGGGGCGGATTTTTGGCATTTGGATTTTTTTTTTTTTTTGGAAACCCAACGCCAAACTGTCAGGATTTTGCGAGTAATAAAAAAACATTTATTTATGCAAATTGTATTTTATTTGTTTTCAATATTTTGGTAACTTTGTCGCTGATATTTCCGCCATATAAATAAACAAAAATTTGCAAGTGCCAACAAGCAACCAGGTTGAAATATCATATAATATTTGTACATATGTATATACATACAAACATATACATACATATGTAGAGCTATGTATATAGCCATGCATTTATTTTGAAACATGACTGCACATTATTTTGCATTTTAATAATTCAAATATCAATTTGTTGTTACATTAAATATTTAATTGGAACTAAAATGTGTTAAATTCTTTGGGGTATTATAGAGTATGTATAGAGAGTATTATATATATATAAATGTGCACAGTATATGACAAATTTATGCGTTTGTCTGATTTGTTTTATTACAGCTTAAAAACTTTGATTAAAATATGCTACATAAAAATGAGAAATATATAAATTGTTTAAGCCTAGGCGCCAATTAGCTGCGCTATGTGGCGCCTACTTAATATAACTTATATACTAACTTATATACCTTAAATTTACTTTAATATAATTTGGTTGCAGCTGCAACTTTAAGCACTTTACTGCTGCAGCTTTTTTGTGCTGCTTTTTTGCGTTGTATTTTTGCTTTATGTCGCAAATCGTCTCTAAATTTTGTAATCCCTCAATAAACCATATACGCTTTACTGTATATATGTATTTGATGCACATATGTACATAAAAAATGAACAAAAAGTCCGTCTAACCACAAAATAAACCCATATGCAGCTGTACAATGTGGTAAGCAGTTCGTTTGTAGATTTAATATTTGTATAAATCTGTAAAAAAACCAAATAATAGAAAACATCGTCAAAACTTTAAGCTCAAAAATTTTGCTGAATTAAAAAGTTTACCTGCGGAAAGCATGCCTGACGATGGGCAGCTCAATGTCCTTTGTCCTATACCCGACGACATGCGCCAACTACCGGGGAATCAGTCTTATTGCCAGCTCATACAAGATCCTGTGAAGCGTATTATGTATAAGACTGAAACCATATGCCAACACACAGATCGGACAATATCAGTGCGACTTCAGACCACCACAGACCAGATCTTCACTCTACGCCAAATGCTGAAAAAGACCCACGAAAAACAGATCGATACCCATCATCTCTTCAACGATTACAAGGCTGCATTCGATAAGGGATCTCCTATACACCACCATGCCTGAGTTCGGTATTCCTGCAAAGCTGATTCGTTTTTGCATTTTCCGCAATCGAAAAGGAGTCAGCGAAAGGGGGTCTAGCGGTATTTGTACATAAAATTCTTTAAAAAAAAACAAATAATAGAAAACATCGTCAAAACTTTAAGCTCAAAAATTTTGTTGAATTGTAAAGTTTACCTATAGATAAAAAAAATATGGCTAGCGGAAAGCATGCCTGACGGCTTCCAATCGTCATTCCAGTGTCCTTTGTACTATTTTAAAGAAGGGTGACCCGACGATATGCGCCAACTACCGGGGAATCAGTCTTATTGCCATCTCATACAAGATCCTGTCGAGCGTATTATGTAAAAGACTGAAGCCGGACGCTATCAGTGCGGCTTCAGACCTGGTAAGTCCACCACAGACCAGATCTTCACTCTACGCCAAATCCTGGAAAAGATCGATACCCATTATCTCTTCATCGATTACAAAGCTGCATTCGTTAGCCGGGATCGGCTCTGCAACACCATGCCTGAGTTCGGTATTTCTGCAAAGCTAATTCGTCTAAGCTCTGTCAAGGTAGGAACAGGGCGCTCCGAACCTTTCAATACTGTTCGAGGTTTCAGACAAGGCGATCCTCTATCATGCGACCTCTGCAATTTCGTTTTGAAAAGGGTACTGCGTAAGGCAGGTGCAAAGGTGATTCGTCTAAGCTCTGTCAATGTAGGAACCTCACCGAACCTTCTAATACTGTTCGAAGTTAAAGACAAGGCGATCCTCTATCATGCGACCTCTGCAATTTCGTGATGGAAGGGTTGCTGCAGAAGGCCGGTTTACATCACAATGGCACTATTTTTTACAAAAGTGTCCAGCTTCCTGCATACGCTGATGATATCGATATCAGCGGGCGTGGTAAGCGGAATGTTACTGCTGTATTTTCCGCAATCGAAAAGAAGTCAGTAAAAGTGTGTCCAGCGGTAAACGAGGGCAAGACGATTTATATGCTGTCTATGAACAGGGGCGCACGGCGTCTGGGCTCCCATGTTACAGCGGACCGCTGAACTTTTGAAGTGGTCAAGGAATTCACGTAGCTTGACACCGCCGTTAGCACCGAAGATGATATCAGCCTGGAGATAAAAAACAAATCACACTTCCAATAGGTGTTACTATGATCTTAGTAAGCAGATGTGCAGCAGAGACCTCTCTCGAACGACTAAAGTACCACTCTACAAGACGCTCATCTTGCTCGTGCTCTTATAAGGCGCAGAAGCATGGGGTTGTGGCACGGACAGATGCAGCTGCTCTTGGGGTGTTTGAGAGAAAAATTCTTCATAAAATCCCATTCGTTTTGAGCACGACTATCGCATACGTATGAACCACGAGCTGTAAGAGTTCTACGACGATATAGATGTTGTCCAGCGCATCACAATGCAACGTCTGCGCTGGCTCGGGCTTGTCATACGTATGGGTAAAGATGCTCCAGCGAAAAAGTTATTTGAAGCGAAAGCCGACGAAGGAAGACAAAGGGGACGACCATGACTCCGATGGAAAGATTAAGTGGAGGAGAACCTATCCGCCCTTGATATTTCTAATTGGAGGAGGCGCGCGCAAAGCAGAGGCGCCTGGCGAGAACTGTAGAGGTCGGCCGTAACCCGAGAACGGGTTGTCATGGCCACACAATGAATAGATAAAATGGTCGAGTGACCATGCGTAATATTTTCAAAACACCCCCACCTCTGAACCGATAACGTAAAATGAGTAAGGCCCCTTTGGTAAATCACCTGTCGGAACTGACCGCAACCAGTTCACCTTTAAATTGCCAGACTGGTTCAGCACGAAGGGTAAAGATAGTTAAGGAGCCGTTGGAGAACATCCAAATTTACCTAAAGTTACCTAAAATCGAGTGACGAAGCTTGGTATTTTCAAAACAGCTCTCCTGAACCGATCACGTAAGTTGAATAAGGCCCCTTTGGTAAATCACCTGTCGGAGCAGACCGCGAACAGTTCACCATTAAATTGCCAGCCTGGTTCAGCACTTTTATGTAAAGGGTTCTTGAAGTTTTTATACCCTTCGACTGTAAGATACAAAGGGTAGGGTAAGTTAGTTAAGGAGGCGTTGGAGACGAGCCAAAGTTAACTAAAGTTACCTAAAATCGAGTGACCAAGCGTGGTATTTTGCAAACACCCCTTCCCCTGAACCGATCACGTAATTTCGGTACGGCTCCTTTGGTAAATCACCTGTCGAAACTGACCGCGAACTGTTCACCATTAAACTTGCCAACATGGTTCAGCACTCCAGCACTTGTATGTAAAGGGGTCTTGACATTTATCAATCCTGCAACTGTAAAATACAAAGGGTAAAATAAGTTAGTTAAGGAGATGTTGGAGACGATCCAAAGTTAACTAAAGTTACCTAAAATATGATCAGGATGACTAGAGTAGTCTGTACAAACATGTCCATCTGTCTGACTCCCTCTTCGAACGCCTAGTTGAGCACCTTCCAAAAACAATATGTAGCGAAGCACCCAACAGAGTGAGATCTAAAGGAATCGTTGCGATCCTACACCCCACTAGGGTAAATGGACTCTAAAAAGAAATATGTAAAAATGAGATTTAATATTTAAATAGGACTAAATAGAAAACACTCTTTGCCCTAAGTTCATAAGTCGTGCAAAATAGTTCACATTTTTGTTAACTTTATTTTCAATATTATTTGCATTCGTTTTTGTTTAGCCAAATATTAATTTGGTCAAATTAATTGCTTTTATTAAGTTAAATTAAAAAAACAAAATAAAATGCTTACACAAATCTATTTTACAATAAAAACCAAAACAAATTAATTTCCAAATGTAAACAAATTCGTGGTTTAGCCAATTGTTTTAGTACACATTAAACTTACAAACATATTTAACACTAAACACATAACTTTAATTTAAAAATAATTAAACTAATTAAGTATTATACTCATAAAAAAACACTACCAAAATTTATCACATTTCTTAAAGTTACACAGATTTTTAGAAAAATATTTCTAAATGCATAAGTTCGCAAGTTCATAATAAAAGTTAATTCCATAGAGATGTCACTTCATATTTATCGGTAATTTAGCGATGTTTTGCAAAAAAATAAATTTGCACTCTGTAAAATCTGAAGCGCATCAAGCTTAAGTACATTTTGGCACAGAGCTCATTTGACTGGTTCCGCTCGCTGTTTGTACTTTGAATGGTTCCACAAGCTGACATTCCTTTAGCTGTTTGGATTTTGTTCTGCATAGCACAAAGTGTCAGATAAATATAAGGTTGTCTAAAAAGTCTTGCGGTATCTTTATTGACATTTTCAATTGTTCATAAAATTGGTTATAATAATGCGATTTAAGTCAAATATGCGCCGTTTTGTTCGATGACGAGTTCCCAACGAGATGCCTACTTCATAATGCCCCTCTTATAGAAGCTCGCTTCCCTATTGTCAAAAAACTCGGAGAGCCAATTATCACAGGACTCTCTTGTGGACAGCTTCCGATTACCAAGCGCGTTCGTCATGGACAGAAATAGGTGGTAATCACTTGGTGCGAGATCCGGACTATACGGTGGATGCAATAGAACCTCCCATCCGAGCTCCCGGAGCTTCTGGCGCGTCACCAAAGATGTGTGTGCCTGGCGTTGTCCTGATGGAAGACAATTCGGCCTCTGTTGATCAAAGATGGCCTCTTCTGCATGAGTGCTGCATTCAAGCGGTCCAGTTGTTGGCAGTACAGGTCCGAATTGAGCGTTTGGCCATAGGGGAGCAGCCATAGTGGATAATTCCCTGCCAATCCCACCAAACACACAGAAGAACCTTCCTGGCCGTCAATCCAGGCTTGGCCACCGTCTCGGCAGCCCCGTTGCCCGACCGTTTCCCCGTGCTTGCCCTTTCGTCGCCAGCACCATCCGCTCAAAACGGCAAGTTGGTGACGCGCTGCTCACGGTCTGTGCGTCAAGCTGGCACCCCGAGCCTTTTCAATCGCCCGGGCGGGAGCTCATGCCCGCATCGCCAATTTTATCGCAATTTCGACATCAGGCCTTCCGGACTACGTGGCGCATCTATCGATCACGCTCTGCATCCAGAACGAAAACGTTGAAACCATCGTTGTGCGGTGGAAATGGAAACTGTATCGGGTCCATAAACTGCACAAATTTTATTGGCATGAGATGCATTGTTTGCCTTTATCGTAGTAGATACTGTAGAATATGCCGTATTTTCGTCTTTATTTTGCTCCATGTTTGCGACGCTATAACTCACGAACGACTAAAAGCAAACAACAATTAATCGAAACACGTGTTAGCACGTGAAAAGAGCTTTCCAAAAAGCTCTAGCGTGAACCGATGCGACGAATACAACTAGAACTACGCGCTTGCAAAGACAAGCTTGCGGAAATACCGCAGGACTTTTTGTAATAGTACTTTAATTTTACGCTGTCTCAAAATGGTTTTGGTATCTTAGAGGTCCTACAAAGAGAGCTGACAAAATCTTACATGACAAGATAATGGTATCAGCTGTATCACCTGATGAACGCTGCGCATGCGGTTTTCAAGCACCATAGGAGCCGATCTTCCAAAATTTGTTGTGTTTTGTTTGTTTGTGCCAAGATATTGGGACCAAATTCGGCATTCAGATCTTTTTTAAGGTACAAAACCACTTTGTCAAATGTAATCGAAATCGCTTGAAAATAACTTTCATTGGAATTTTTTAATTGTTCAGTCAATATCTCGTGAATTTTTATCGACATGAAAGACGATTCGATCGATTAGATTTGAAATTTTTAAAGTTACAAGCAAATAAAGTCGAAAAAAGTGTTTCTCTCGAACGTTTTTTCAAAATTACCAATTTTCAGCGTGCTTTTTATGACCAAGCATAACATCTGCAGTTCCTATCCCATATCGAGCATCTTAGACTCGAAATGTTCTTAAAAGAATTCTCTTTTAGCATAAAGTTTAACATAAATTGGATATGTTTTCTAAAAAAATAGCAATTTTATGATAGATATAGTAATTTGCTTATAAAAGAATTTATTGACGTGGTTATATAGGGCGGCCCATCTCTGCTAAACAATTTTAGTCATCGTCTAATAACCGAGGCACGCCTAAAAGTGGTACAGGCGTTCTACAGAAATACTCGTTCTGTGTAAAAAACGTAGTTGAAGTCGGTTCCGATGAGTCACCATCGCAGGAATTACGTCGAATTTACAAGATTCAAATGACACTACAATTAAATCCCACGGATAATTATCAGCATCGCTTTTTCGTTCAGTGTTTGTCAAGAAAAAAAAAAACATCGCAAATTACGATGTTCCCATATGGGCCTGTAAAACAAGCTGTGATAGTTTTTTTCATACATAAGTGAGTAGTTTCAAACTTACATCTGGATATACATTTGCCCAATTTTGTTGTTAAATATACTTACGAATAAAATACAATTAACAAGCAAACCAGCAGTTAGGCCACCCTATACTATGGTTGTAGTGTGGTAACCGCATTACCGTAGCCAATAACCAAGGAAAACTTTGAGGTATACTTTGAAAGTGTTTACAAGAATAGTTTTAATTTAGTTCCGTGCTTTGGATTACAATGTGCATGTTATATGTGTGTTTGTGTGTGTGTATGTATCTAAATTATTTTTCCTCTTCATCATTGGGTACAACGACTACAGTGCCTTCCAAACCGGCAGGAGGGTTTACTGTGGAATAGTTAAAAAAAAAGTTGCATTATTTTTATTATGAACAAAGTAAATCAATAATATTTATGGGACAAATTTTAAAAGGTAGCTTAAGGCCCTGGCTAGAAGCTAACTTTAAAGATGGTGCGAGTTTGGGGTATCCTATTGCAAGTAAATTCGGTATATTGCCTGGGGATCATTCATAAACTATGTGACGCTTCAGGTGTGAGGTAGATTCTTGCGAAGCGTCTAGGGAAATAAATATTTTTTGGAGAATCTTCAAAAATATTCCATTACTGTGTCACAAGGGAAGTGGATGGAGTCTATTTTGACAAAATGCAGCGTCGCGTACATATTTTATGAATGATCACTTAAGTATTCCTAAAAACTTTCGATACCCAAATTTGTTTGCGAAATCTTTATAGAGATTCAAAAAACAAACGAATTTGACACCGAACACGATTTTTTTCGACCAATCGGCCTAAAATACGACTGATATACATTTGTTCAGATATTTAAAAAATTAAAATTAAAGTTTAATCGAAACTGGTTTCATAAAGTTACCTTAGAAATGTTGAACTTACGCTCGTTATTTGAGAGAGTCTAAAACCAGCGCATTGCGTAACCTTCTCATTATCAGATCATGCTTTATAATGCTCGATACACATCTTCAATAAATTGTGATTTTCTTCTTATGCAGAAGATAATGAATACATTATTCGATGGTGAGCTAGCTGGTAGCCTTAAAAGTTCCTTCTTAACTCATAGCATTGACAAATATGTAGCAGCATCCGGGTTGCCGTATTTGTATCTCAGGCAATGGTAATCCTTGTGTAATATGCTTATACTTTGCTTAATACCAGAGGTGCCTAATTTCCTTTCCGGCGACGGTACGGTTAGCTTCTAGGCAGCCTTCTACCGCTGCCGCATTGAAAGAGTTCCTTGCTGAATCTTAGAAGAAAGGCCACGAGAAGCACTCAACAAGTCAGCGTTATTTTGCCGCTCTTGTGGAACCTGGTACCTCAACGACCTCATTCTTGCTCTTGAGGAAATAAGATGTAGGGTCACGGCATACGCAGATGATCTGGTCGGATTAAATGCTGGCCCACAGTCAGTGAGTTACCGGAATCCGCCCTTGACGTCACTCTAAGATGGGCACAGCAGATCAGCCTATGGGTTAACCCTCAAAAGTACCAACTGATGCTGTTCACTAGAAAGTACATGATCCCCAAGTTCAAACGGTCCCTCGTAGTAACGGAACTTCAAAGATCTACAGAAGCGGAATACTTGGGTGTCATTTTGGACTCCGAACTCTCATGGAAGAGTAAGTCGAAGCAAAGAGTGATGAGAGTGTTGAGTGCTTATTTATGAGCCTTATCCTTCTTTACAAAGAGTTCATCATCACCATCTAGTGAAAGACGACGCACACAATTTGTACAAACAATTCTATATAATCATACTAGGTCATTAGCGTCATCAAGCATACTGGGGATTACTACTTCTAGCTTTCCATCGATAGGACGTGTGGCCGTAAATGCGCTCATTTTCTGCAAGTTATTTATATCCGCATCTGTCAATAAAAATAATGTTTAAAAGTTGTGTATAATAAAATAAAGCTCCCTGATGCCTACCATTATTTACACAAACAATTTCGGCTTCCTCAATCATTTGGGCTATGCTCATGGGGGCCGCCTGCATTTGCTCCGTGGATATAATCTTGCAACTTCATAAGTTAACTCCATGCTCCTATCATCAGCACAAAATCACGGGTTGTGGGGAATCGCATGGGGTATCAAGTTCTGCAAGTTCATGGTCTAACGGCCAATTTCGATGAATCGCCATCGCAAGACCTACGTCGAATTTACCAGATTCAAAAACGCAACAAATAAATCTCACTGATCATCATCAATGTCGCATATTCGTTCAGTTTGTGTCAATGAAAAAAGGTTATCGCAAATTACGATGTTTCCATATGAGCCTGTAGAACGAGCTGACGACGTCGCTACATCTGCAGACCAAGGAACAGGTTCAGTTCTGCTGGAGAAGACGTTGTTCCTAACGACCTATCAGGATCTTCCGGTGCATTTGGCTCGACTGGAGCATTGGGGTCCACTGACGCATTGGGGTCATTGTGTGTGTGCTGTGTCTTTGCGTGTTAACCAACAGAGAAAGGATAACAAATCATAGCCAAACGTACTGGAACTTACATTGAAGATGTTTTCCCATTTTTTTAAATACCTAAAAAATTTTTATTTCTTTGTCTTCTTCTTTTCGGTTATTTTGATTAAAAAATTGTCGTCTTCCTCTGGGTAATCGATCTTGTATAGCTACTTCAATGTAAGTTCCAGTACGTTGGTCTATGATTTGGTGTATTTGGTGGTGTATTTACGTGTGTGTGTGTGTGTGTGTGTATGTGTGTGTGTGTGTGTGTGTGTGTGTGTGTGTGTGTGTGTGTGTGTGTGTGTATGTGTGTGTGTGTATGTGTGTGTGTGTTTGGTGTGACTATGTGAGTCGAAGTTTTTTGTTTTTATCATCCTCGGGTGAACTTTCCTCCACTTTCCAGTCGGAAATCGGTGCAGCTGACTTTATAATGAATTTCAATTTCGGATCGCCGAGCTGCTTGGTAGCTAACCATAAAAACGCGTTTCTTAGATTAAATTCATTTTTCACCGATGTTACGTAATACATTATTTTTTCCGATCGGAGCCAGTCAGTTAACCACTTGGTATCTGCCATGGGGTGTTTAATGTCCGCTTTGTTGAAGCACACCACGATGTTAATATCGCCACAAATTTTCCGCAAAGTATGCACTCTTTCCGGCACACTTTGCGTACCCGAAGGAGTTGCCAGATTGGCCATTATTATTGCGCAATATTTTACTTTAAGCAAGACCGGAAAATTTTTTAGCTTTACTTTTCCCATGTCGTTGACCAGGAATTTCAATAAGCCACGGTTGGTGACAAAATTAAGTACATTCGTTTCGTAGCTGTATGTAGGCTTTTCGCACTCATTAAAGAACCCGTATAAATGGCGATTGACAAAAGATGTCTTTCCACTGCCGGGGTCTCCAACAATGAGACAATTTAAAGTTTGTGGCCTTGGATTTTGTGCGTTCATAACTTGTGCTCCGTAGAAAAGGAAACTGACAAATGATAGAGATGTGCAATTTAATTGCAAATTTTCGATTAATATTCACTTTTTCGATTTTTTTAATTAGCTTCTGCAGCGCAGTTGGGCTGAATGAAATGAGTGTCTTATTCTTTCATGAATAAATCATCTTAAAAAATTGCATATTATTTTACTCAAAAAAACTAAAATAAAATAAGGGAATATTAAATCAATATTTGAATAAATTAAAGCTGATAATAAATATATCATATTATATAATATAATTAAAATAACAAATCAGCTGACTGAATGAATACAAATTGCATTATGAAAACCTAAATTGTCAACTCGACCTTAGTAACTTTAGCGACCTACGGCTAAAATACGAAATTCTGGGTATACCTTTCATTACACATAAAAATAATAAATTCAATTTTGAAAACTTTTTGCCTTGGAAATGGGCTCAAAAATATGTCCAAATAAGGGACAACCCTACGTGGGGAGAAGGTCAACATTTTGGATTTCGATTTTTTTGATGGTTCTTACTACATAAAACAAGAGAAATTGCCGTATGTAATTTTTTCTGGTCAAAACCTATTTTTAATGTACAATTAATGATGATACAATATTAATTTTATATATATATAGAAAATGATGAAGGCCAAAGCAAAAAAAATGGCGGACGTAAAGTCGGGCGCGGACGACTTTAGGATACCCTGTACCACTAGCTTGTAATAAATCCAGATTTCTTCACAAAAAACCAAAAACAGAAGAATTTTTAAGCAAAAATTTTTTTTTTGACCGATCGTTCCTATGGGAGCTATATGATATAGTCAACCGATTTCAATAAAATTTGACACAGTGCTTAAATACCTTAAAAAAGCTATGAATGCCAAATTTATTTCAAATATCTTTACAAACAAACAAAACACATCGAATTTTGTATAAAAAACGTGTTTTTGGACCGATTGGTCCTATGGGAGCTATACGATATAGTCAAATGATTTGGATTAACTTTAGTACAGTGCTTAGGAACTATAAAATACTCACGAATGTCAAATTTGGTCCCAATATCTTAACAAACAAACGAAACACAACAAATTTTGTTAAAAAATCGATTTTTGGAATATCGGACCTATGGGAGCTATATGATATAGTCAACCGATTTTGTTCAAATTTGGCACATTGCTTAAGTGGATTTAAAAAATTTAAAAACGCCAAATCTGGTTACGATATCTTTATTAAAAAACGAAATATAGCGAATTTTTCTTTAAAAAAGTTATTTTGGCCGATCAGTCCTATGGGAGCTATATGATATAGTCAACCGATTTCGATCAAATTTGGTACAGTAATTGGAACCTATAAAAAACTTTCGAATACCAAATTTGGTTACGATATCTTTATAAACAAACGAATTATTCATCTAAAACGCTTTTTTTTGTCGAGGTCGTCTCAAACACCCCCATGGGAGCTATATAATTTATCCCCGATATCAAAAAAATAAAATAAACTTGCCTCCTATGGATTAATATGGGATCTAATGTGAAAGTTTGGTAACTCTAGCTCTTACCATCTCTGAGATCTAGGCGTTCACACGGACGGATGGACAGACGGACATGGGTATATCGACTTCTCTATTCACCCTGATCATATTTTAGGTAACTTTGGGGTGTCTCCGACGTCTCCTTCTATATGTTACATACATTTTCGGCTTGCACAAACTTAATATACCCTTGGTACCATACGGTACAGGGTATAATAACATCTTAAACTCAAAATACTTCAAAGAAAAAACAATTTGAAAACAGCTGATTATCATTTCCTTTATCTCCTACTGAAGCATTGGTTCCAACAGCTGATTGCAGTAATTTTATTAGTAGCGGGAATACCTAAATATAATAATAATTTTTTTCTTGAATTATTTATTTCTTTATTTCTTGAATTTATTAATTACATAAAGTCATATTAAATAATGCCGTCTTTCAATTTAAGATTTAAAAAATTTGCCTGGCTTCAATAATCGGTAATTCATATGAATTTTAAATTTTTCTTTTGTGAAATTAATATCCTTTATTGTATTTTTTTCTTTTTCCTTATCTTATAAGCTACTATATTTAAATAAAAAATTTTAATATATTTAAAATTATAATTTTAATAAAATAATAAGTCCTATGTAAAAACAAAATAGCAGCAGCAGCCAACACAAAATAAAATTTCTTTTCTACGTATTAAAACAATAAAGTCTATAAAATCAAAAATTTAAAAATAAAACCAATTACAAAAAATTATAAATAAAAAAAAAATGTGCCAACAATTCCGCACTCTGGAGTTGATCCTCTGACCCATAAACACTTTCTCGCAATCCGTGTTAAAATGATTTTATTTTACTCTCTCTTACATCTTGGAAGGACAAGCTAACGGAGCAAACTAACGGAGCCTGCGTGTTCTAAAAATACAATACGCCCGTACCCACAAGGGCTAAACTGAATTTGAGCGCATTAGTATTAGTTCTCTATCCTTTTTTATTTATCACCTACACTCTACTAACGCATAGGACAACATCAACAGTAATTCCTTTGCGCTGAGCGCGTAAGAAAGCAGCCTAAAAAGAAAGAGAAAGAGTTCAACATGTAACGGTCACGTGATGCTGCTTGGCTTTGTTGTTCGTGTAACTCTCTCATAATTTCCCATAAGCATATTCTGTGTCTCCCGCTCTGCTAAAGTCAAGTGTCTAACACTTTTTGCTTTCCCCTCCCTATCGTAATCAAAGGCAGTACGACTTTCCTCCACCCCGCGCCTGCTTTTATAGGGTTTTTTGCACAGGGCGATCTTATTCTGCAGCTAACCATACGACACCAATACTACGGCATAATCCTGCCGGCTGGAGCGCTTTAATTTTGTGAGAGTAAAAAATTGAGAGAAAAAACCACAAAGGAGAATAAAAAATCAGTAAATCACGCTTTTGGCAAGGTCGGTAACGCGCTGCAGTTTAATGTAAAATTAATAAGTTTACACGTTTTAAAAAAGTTTTATAATGTTTTAAAATAGTTAGTAAAATAATTAGCAATACTTGGAAATAATTAGTTTATACGCGGCATTGTTTTAAATAAGCAAATCAAGAAATTAATAAAATGTGCATAAAAGTTGGCAAATTGAAAATTTCTTACAATGAGCGTGGGTGTGAAAGAGTGCGCGCTACTGTCGGTCAAATTGTTTTTTTTGCTATTTTTTTAGTGCAGTGAATGTAATAAGTGAAAGCGCGTATGTGTGTGTGTGCAAAAATGTATTTCTTTGCCCGCTTTGATTTCTTTTTCTAAAATGCAGTGAAGTCAATAAGTGTAAGCGGTATGTCTATTGTGTGTTGAATTAAATGCAGTTTGTTTTGCATTAGTGAGTGTTTTTTATGCTTTTTTTAAGTGTGTGTAAACAGTGTTTTTTTTTAGATGCCCTGTAGCCAAATTGGTTATTGGTTATTTGTAGAGCGTTAAGTGTAAATTGTGTAACAGATCTAATCTAATCGTCTTATTCAGTTTTTTAAATGTAACAATTTTAAAATTTCCTTTTACATTTCTTTCTCGTGTTTTTATAGATTATTTAAATTTTAATAGTAGTTTTATTTTATGGATTTTCTTTTACTGGCGTTTGCAAGCCCGCGGCTTTGGCTTATGTACTGAACTCTGTGTGAAATTGAGTGTTTCAGTATTGACTGGGTCATCTGCCGAAGTATCGGGAACTGCTGCCATGTCCATGTTCATGGACATGGCATTGACTGGATCGTCTTCCAAAGAAATGGGAACGGCTGTAGTAGTATCCATGTTCATGGACTTTTCTACCTCTTGGTAGTTTATAATATCCTCTCTTTGGCGCTTCCATTTTTCCATAAAATCAGTTTCCTTCAAAACATGTTGCATCTTCTGCATTATGTTGTCCATGATCTGAGCTGATATGCAGTGATTATCAAATAGGTTGCACATATGCAGCACAAAGTTGCCATACAGATTTTTGTCACAAATCTGTTTGCCATAGCGCTTAACAAAATCTTCGCAGATCAGTGGCATGAAGGCGTAAGCGCGCATATTAGGATATCGATCCATATGTCTATTCCATAGATTCATAATCTCCTTTTCACCCTCATTAACATCGACAAACTCGTTAAGTTTTCGCGTGGCGCGTTCGGGCTGCCAAGACGAAATGCATTCGTCCTCAGAGTCTTTGTCATCGCCTGGATTTATGCGCTGATTGGTCTGCGAGTGATAATAGGCTCTGTCCGTTATTGGTTTTACTGGCTTACGGCGACGTGCAGATGACTTGGTCCTTGGTTGATCATCAACAGCCGCAGCTATGTTTATTCCGTTTTCAGACATGCCATGTGGCAGTGCATCCATGCGGGGAAAACTTTCTGGACGCAAGGGACATATTTGGTCGTCGTTGTTGTTGTTGTCAGCTGGAGTCAAGGAAGTAGCCGTGATGTGTGCGGTATATTTAAGCAGCTCCGACGCGGCAATTGTAGCTGGCAGCTCTTTGTTAGAGAATGTCAAATACAATTTGATCATGGACTGCATTGTAAATTCCTGGGTGCCGCTGGCGTCTGGCAAGCATACCCAGCTTAATTCGTTGCCGGGATTGTTGTTAAACACTTGCTCCAACTTAGTCTCATACATGCCTTCGAAAATTTGACCTTTCGGGAGCGGCAGCTCGCTGGTGTACTCCTTACCGTTGTTGCGTCCACCAGGAAGCTGGAGGCGCATGCGCAACTTAGTAGTGGTAGAGATGGACACCATTGGTATGTTTAAGACGGCGTGTTCTTCTACATTCTGCTTGGGATTGTAAGCTAATAGCACATTTTGGCTTAACAGAGTGTGCTCACGGTTATCGAGTTTTAGCTTATAAACTGAGGCTTGCACAGACATCTTTGCAACGTATCGGCATCGGTCGAATTGCTGCTGCAGCAGCAACGAGTGAAAAATTATGTTTAAAAATTTTGGCTGGGTGTCGACTTCAAAGTTAATGCTACGAGAGTTGGCGTCATGGCGAAAAATTGGTGCGGCGTTCTCAGCTGCCGATGCATTGTTGTTCAAGTTTTGCAGGGCTTTGGCTGTAGCCCTGGTATTCATTGCCATTTTTAATTTGGTTTTTCTTTAAAAAATAAAGTTGTAACAAATGGCAACTGCAACTTGATTAAACTGCGCACTTACTACTTACACGTGCTGCGCACAAAAAGGAAATGGTTGCACACAGACGCCGGCACTTTCAATATGGTGGACGCAGCTTGCAGTGTGGCCAGCTTTTTAAAGCTAACACAAAGCAATGCCTTAAAAAATACTAAAAAAGTTACGCACCAAATTTTGCATACCCTGTTTAGAGCATTTATTGTTATTTATTTATTTTTACGTTATTTGTCTATGTTTATAACCATGTCGTTTTATGCATAAAATTTTTCTTAGATTTTTAATTAAAAAATGTTTGCAAAATGAAAAAAGTCATACAAACTAATTTTTAACTAAAAAATGTATAAACAAAAACGAATCAGAATCTTTTTATGAAACGAAATAAGTAAAAAAGTTGTGCATGTGCATATGCATATACGCCAGCCCTCGCTTGTTGAATTTTAACTGTCTCTTTTTGCCGAAGGGGAAGGGATATTTTTTTGCAAATTCTTCTTTAGTTCTTATTCATAAAACATTGGGAAATTATTTTTCTACTTAGTTATTATCTCTCGCTCTTGACTTGCAACGGTAAGTTATTTTCCGCTGTGCTGCTTTTTTATCGGAAGGGGAATTTGTTTTTTTTCTTTCATCATTCATTCTTATTCTTAAAAAATGTGACGAATTTCTTGTGTGTTTACAAAAGAAGAGTTTGGCAAGAAAAAGTTTGCAAAATGAAAAAAGTTTTACAAATTAATTATTAACTAAAAAATGTATGAACAAAAACGAGTTTTTTCAGAATATTTTTATCACACTAAATAATAAAAAAATTTCTTATTTATAAAACAGTGGGAAATTATTTTTCTGCCTATTATCTCTCGATCTTGACTTGCAAGTAACTTGTAAGTTATTTTCCGCTGTGCTGCTTTTTTATCGGAAGGGGAATATGTTTTTTCTTCTTTGATCATTCATTCTTTATTCTTTAAAAATGTGACGTATATTTTGGTGTGCTTCGGTTCTAAAAAAGAACTAGTTCTATATTCTTTGGTACTAGATACTTATTTATGTATGCATAATACAAATAGGTTCACTTTTGATTTTGGCTCTGGCATCGTGAAAATAATTACTTTTTTCCACTGTTTTTTTTTTATTATGTGGCAGAGGTATACAATGGATGTTTTCGAACGTAGCACAGCAATTTGATGCAGAAGATGGGATCAGTATTGCCATTTTAGCTTGTTTATATGGGAATTTGTGTTGGTACACGGCTTTAGCTTGACATTTTTTTTTGTTTTCTAACTTACAATCACGCTTTTCAGTTTAAAATTGTTGCAAATACAGTTGTAGGTTTGTTGGTTCCAGAAAAACAGCAAAATACTTGTTTATAGTTGGAATGCATGTTTGATGCTTTTCGAAAAATTTGAAATAAATTGAAATTATCTACAAAATAAGTCCTCCATTGCTTACTTAAATCTTAGTTTACTTAAGGGATATTAAATAATTTTTATTTTTTAAGTTAAACCATTGTATATAAACAATCAAAAAATCAACCATATAGAAAGTTTATAATAGAGTAATAAATTAATTTTATTGTCTTTGCTTCGTAATTTTTGAAGAAATTATATTTTTTTCCATCGATGGGATGCTTTTCAAAAGGGCCGGAGGGTTTACTTTGAAATAGTTCAAAAAGTTGCATTATTTTCATTATGAGCAAGCCAAGAGAATATTTAATTAGCTGATTTTTAACTATTTCATAAATTTGATGTGCATTTTTTTTTGCAAATTTTCGATTAATATTCACTTTTTCGATATTTTTAGTTAGCTTCTTGTATGCTCTGCAGCGCAGTTGGGCTGAATGAAATGAATGTCTTAGTTTTTCATGAATACATTCATTTTTAAAAATTGCACATTTTATTGAACCCAAAAAAGCTCAAATTAGATTGTTATTGAATATTACATCAATATTAAATTTAAGCTGATAATAAATATATCATATTGTATAATATAAATAAAATACCAAATCAGCTGACTGAATGAATACAAATTGCATTATGAAAAGCTAAATTGTCAACTCGACTTTAGTAACTTTGGCGACCTCTACCGCCTAAAATACAAGCTTCTGGGTATACCTTTCAATACCAATAATATTTACAATTCAATTTTGAACATTTTTTGCCTTGGAAATGAGCTCAAACATATGTCCAAATAAGGGTCAACCCTACGAGGGGAGAAGGTCAACATTTTGATGAATAATGCTTAATGCATTGCAGCATGTAATTTTTCCAGGTCAAACCCTAATTTTACTGTATATATGATGATCCAACAATAATTTCATATATACTATATATATATAAACGACGCCAAAGCAATAATAAAAGAAAATTTTTGGTTAAATAAAAGAACGTTTTAGATTGACAAGAGGACCATAATAGTCGATTTCAAGTAGAGCCAGGGACATGTCTAGAAAATAATTTCTTGAAAGTCAAAACATTACTTTTTGGTGGGATTTCTGAATAGCATAACAATGTTTCAAATTTTTTTTAAGAAACTTAAAAAGTTTGGTTTATAATACCCATGGTTAGAAGTATATTTAAAAATCGGGTTGCCAGCCTCAACTTAAGCCTACTGCGAAATAGTAGACCAAAAACTTTACTTTTTGTTCTATTAAAAAGCGCAACCAGGATTCCGATTTTTTACCAAAAAGATATTCCTATCAGTCAATAAAGCTAGGTACTTCAATATTAGGCTACAATACCACATAAAAAAGTTTCTTGGAGCCAACTAGATGGTTTAAAGTACCAAAGCAGGAATACTTAATACTCTCTTAAATTAAGTAAACAAACGATTGGTCTTATGGGAGCTATATGATATAGTCAACCGATATTAATGAAATTTGGTACAGTGCTTCGGTAGTCTAAAAAACATATGAATGCCAAGTTTGGTTCGAATATCTTGAAAACAAACGAAACACAACGACTTTGGTTCAAAAAACGTTTTATTGGCCGATGTTGTCCTATGGGAGCTCTGTGATAGTCAACCGACTCTGATCAAATTGGTACAGTGCTTGGGTAATCTGAAATACTTCTGAATGCCAAATGTGGTTCAAATATTTGCACAAACAAACGATTTTTGTATAAAATTAGTTTTTTGGCCGATTTATACTAAAACTTCATTTGTCATTTGTTATCATAAAAAATCGACACTTTACACAAATCGCATTTATATACATGTTATGACAAATAGCATAAAATAACCAACTCTTAAAGTGTTTCAGACTTTTTCTGAAAGAAATAGCGATATTTGTACTAAAAGTAAAAAAATGTTGTGTTTTTCGGAGGTTTGGTCCCGGAATTGTACCAATTTTTCTCAATCGGAACATTTTGGATAGGTAGTCTACTCTACTTTTGCGAAAAATTTCAAAAATTCGATTTAGTACAGTTTTTAAGACCTCATTTGAGCAAATGTTTTTTGAAAAATGTCCTTTTCCACTAAAATAGCCATAAAAAAGGTAAAAAAATGTGTTAAATTTGCTGACTAGTTTTATTTTATTAGAATATTAATTGTTTTATGTTTAAAGCAGTGCATTATTTAATATAAAGGCTTTTAATAAATTAAAAAGCAATAACTTTGTGACTTTAAATTAAATTCGCAATTTAATTTATTAGCTGAAACAAAACTTATGAGTAAGTTTGATTAAGTAAATTTTTCAATGTAAATAATATATTACAATTTTTATTTATATTTTATTAAACACAACAGAATGTTTTAGTGGAAAGTTCCAATAATACTTACATTTTTTTATTATTACACCAAATTCTATTTTTACGCGAATTTTTATCATGCGAATTTGATTTAACGCGATTTACACCAAAAAGTCAGTCCGTTAAGTTTGATAACAGCTGATCATCATTTCCTTTATCTCCTACTGAAGCATAGGTTCCAACAGCTGATTGCAGTCAATTTTATTAGTAGCGGGAATACCTAAATATAATAATAATTTTTTTCTTGAATTATTACCCCTTAGACTTTTAATGTAACAACTAACTCCGTAATTACATAAAGTCATGTTAAATAATGCCGTTTTTCAATTTAAGATCATAAATAATAAAAAAATTATAAATTTGCCTGGCTTCAATAATCGGTAATTCATAATATGAATTTTAAATTTTTCTTTTGTGAAAGTAATATCCTTTATTGTATTTTTTTTCTTTTTCCTTATCTTATAAGCTACTTTATTTAAATAAAAAAATTTTATATGTATATTTAAAATTATAATTTTAATAAAATAATAAGTCCTATATAAAAACAAAATAGCAGCAGCAGCCAACACAAAATACAATTTCTTTTCTACGTATTAAAACAATAAAGTCTATAAAATCAAAAATTAAAAAATAAAACCAATTACAAAAAATTATAAATAAAAAAAAAATGTGTCAACAATTCCGCACTCTGGAGTTGATCCTCTGACCCATAAACACTTTCTCGCAATCCGTGTTAAAATGACTTAATTTTACTCTCTCTTACATCTTGGAAGGACAAGCTAACGGAGCAAACTAACGGAGCCTGCGTGTTCTAAAAATAGAACAAACATTCGCTTCGTTTGCTGCCACCCGCCCGTACCGACAAGGGCTAAACTGAATTTGAGCGCATTAGTATTAGTTCTCTATCCTTTTTTATTTATCACCTAAACTCTACTAACGCATAGCAAAACATCAACAGTAATTCCTTTGCGCTGAGCGCATAAGAAAGCAGCATAAAAAGAAATAGAGAAAGAGTTCAACATGTAACGGTCACGTGATGCTGCTTGGGTTTGTTGTTCGTGTAACTCTCTCAAATTTCTCCCACAAGCAAATTCTGAGTCTCCCGCTCTGCCTAAGTCAACTGTATAACATTTTTGGCAACGTTCTTTGCGCAGCGTGATCTACAATAGCGGCCAAAAGTATTTTCACAGCACTGTGCAAAATGATGTAGCGCTTATATATAAAAAAAATGATAGAAGTAACTGAATCCATTTTACTTTTGAGAGAAAGAATCTGTTATTAGCTTTAAGTGAGCAAAAAATTGCACTGATAACGCTTTGCGTTTTTTTATATTTCATTTAAAATGTGAGATGATGCCTTTTTGGCTGGTTAAAAGTATTTTGATATTGCGATTATTTCCAATTTCTTTGATTCCCGTGCGGTAAAAACAATGCGTAGCAATTTTAGAAGTTGTTTTTATATATTTTAGAAAATAAAATCCCATTTTTTTTTACTTAGCTTTTTTTTTTTTTAATCGGAAAAATATCAGAAATTGGTTAACTTGCTGATTTTCCGATTCAGATTCCGTATCAAATTTTGAAAAAAAGCCTATGAAAATATAAAAAAATAATAAGTTGAAAAAAAGTTAGAAAAGAGCTAAAAGTGGCCAGTTTTACTACCTTTGTAGCTAGTACAATCCATTAATTTAATCAAAAAATAGCCTTAAAAGGTTAACATTTGCTAAATAATATAAAAACAAGGCATGTATGATTTGGAAACACAAATTATGGACATATAAAGCTAATTTAAATATTCTAATTCAAAAAAAAAAGTTTATTAAAGGAAATTAAGATACAGGTACGTGTAACTACTCAGGGTGGAGGCTCCTTATCTTTTGCGAATGTTTAAGACTCATTTGCTTGGGTGATTTACATAGTACCAATTGATAGCACAATGACAAAAATACAAATATTTACACATCCTAAATGACCGGACTTCCACTTCAGTGTGCAGAATTATTTTACAATTTTTTATTATTGTTCGGGATAATGCTTAATGCATAAATGCCCATATGAACCAATTTTTTGAGGAAAGTTAATAAATTTAATTGGCTACCTCAAAGTTTGGATCTTAACAGAATAGAAAAGTTTAGTTAATGTCAGCCCATTAAATACAAAAAATGATGCCTAAGTTGACCAAGATCGCGAGAAGATACAATTACTAAAGAAAAAAGGCGTTGGAAGAATATTCTACAGGAAGCATAAAACAAATTTGTAAAATTAATTCCTGAACTTTAGCAAAAGGTCTCTGACGTTAAAGAAGGGATTACTTTTTTTATTAATTTTATTTAATCTAAAGGTTCAGCTTTTTCTCTTGATTTGTCGAACTAATTTGTATTGTCAAAATACTTTTGTCCACTACCATTTATGAAAAATCATTCTAATCTTTGAAACTTTAATATTAACAATAGTAAAGGAGCTTATTTTATTACTATTCTCACAAAAAATTTTATTAAGAATTAATTACGTCGGTGGCGTACTCGCTTCTAAATCCAAAGGTCGGTGGTTCGATTCCCCCCAGGCACTGGTGCATTTGCGTAGCACTGGCATCGCTAGCTCAAAGACGCTATTTGCCATAGAAAGTCTCTATTAATTAAAGACACCGCCGTTCGGATTCGGCTATAAGCTGTATGTCCCTGTTCTCTTGAAACGGTTATTAATAGAGATCACCATGCTCCTCCTAGGGGTCAAAAAAAAAGGGAATTTATTTTATATAATAAATAGATCATAAGAAAACAAATCAATTCGTCTTTTCTTATGTCAAAATACTTTTGTCCACTATTGTACTTGTATTATTACACCATGCCATGTTCTTTGCCTCCCACTCTCCTGCCAATGCACTTTCCGTTTGACAATGCAAATTACAAAAACAAATTTGCGAGCTCTCTTTCTATTACTCTCTTTGTTTTTTGAGCTCATGAGCACGGAAACAACCCTTGCGTGTATTTGTTGTTGGCCAACTGATTTTCACTTTAATATTGTTGTTGTTTTTCGCTCGTGCTCTCTGCATGGATCCTGCTTGCTGAGTAAAGAAAAGTAAAACAAAAGAGAATAAAAAATCAGTAAATCGCGCCTTTGACTCGGTCGGTCACGCGCTGCTGTTTAATGCAAAATTAATAAGTTTACTCGTTACAAAAATTGTTACTATGTTGTAATGTTGCTATTGAAATAATTAACAATACATGGAAATAATAAGTTAACATGTAATTATTTTAAATAAGTAAATCAAAAAGATGAATAAAACTTGGTCGTAAAAAGTTTAAAAAGACAAATTGAAATTTCTCATTATGAGCGTGGGTGTAACCGTTGTTTTTTTTTTGTTATTTTTTTTTTAATGCAGTGAATGCAATAAGTGGAAGCGCGTGTGTGTGCGTGCAGAGAGTAATAATTAATATCTTTGCTCTCTTTGGTTTCTTATTTCAATAAAATGCAGCGAAGTCAATAAGTGCAAGCGGTATGTCTATTGTGTGTTAACTGGTTTTAAAAGCAGCTTGTTCTGCTTTAGTGTGTGTGTTTTTTTATGCTATTTTTTAAGTGTGTGTAATTAGTGATTTTGTTGTTGTTGTAATGCCCTGTAGCCAATTTGGTTATTGGTTAATTGTCGAGCGCAAAGTGCACATTGTCAATTTGATATTATTTTGCTTTAAGAGCAAATGATAATTGAATAAAATAATATTCAATGTAATATTAACTACAATATGCAGGTAAGTCGGCATGATTTTTAATTTTAAAAGCGTTTTATTTTCACTTTTTGGAAATTATTTTAAATAGAGATAACTCCTGTAAAATTGTGAAATAATTAGCTTGTACGCGGCTTGTTTTAAATAAGTAAATCAAGAAAATTAAAAAAAAACGCATAAAAGTTGGGAGGGAACAGTATAAAAAGGAAGGACAATTTTACTTCAAACATTAGAAAAAAAAATGGTTCACTTTACACAAAAAATGAAACAAAAACTTGTTTTTGCGCACTTGTTTCAGTTATTCCTCAATATCTTGTGAACAAAATTTGTATTGACATGAAAGACGATCAGATCGAAAGGTATTGATGTGCTCTTTACACTGATATATAATATGTAAAGGTTTAGTAAAAATTTTTGAAGTTACAAGGAAGTCGAAAAAAGCGTTACTTTCGACCGTTTCTTCAAAATACCCATTTTCAGCGTGCTTTTTATGACCAAACATAACATCTACAGTTCCTATCCCATTTCGAGCATCTTAGACTCGAAATGTTCCTAAAAGAATTCTCTATTAGCATAAAGTTTAACCTAAGCTGGATAGGTTTTCGAAAAAACTAGCGATTTTACGATATGTGTAGATTTTCGCTTATAAAAGAATTTATTGACGTGGCAATACGGTTCAGTTGCAGGTGCAGTTCATCTCTGCTAAACAATTTTAGTCATGGATCGTCTAACAACCGAACAACGCTTAAAAGTGAAAGTACAGGCGTACTATGTAAATAGTTCTTCTGTGAAAAAAACATAGTGGAGGCCAGTTCTGGTGAGTCACCATCTCAGGAATTACGTCAAGTTTACCAGATTCAAATGACACTACAATTAAATCCCACGGATCATTATCAGCATCGCTTTTTCGTTCAGTGTTTGTCAAGAAAAAAAAAAACATCGCAAATTACGATGTTCCCATATGGGCCTGTAAAACAAGTTGTGATAGTTTTTTTCATACATAAGTGAGTAGTTTCAAACTTGCATCTGGATATACATTTGCCCAATTTTGTTGTTAAATATACTTACGAATAAAATGCAATTAACAAGCAAACCAGCAGTTAGGCCACTCCTATACTATCGTTGTATTGTGGTAAGCGCATTATCGTAGCAATAACCAAGGAAAAGTTTGAGGTATACTTTGAAAGATTTTACAAGAATAATTTTAATTTAGTTCCGTGCTTTGGATTACAATGTGACATGTTATATGTGTGTTTGTGTGTGTGTGTATGTATCTAAATTATTTTTCCTCTTCATCATTGGGTACAACGACTACAGTGCTTTCCAAACCGGCCGGAGGGTTTACTGTGGAATGGTAAAAAAAAAAGTTGCATTATTTCCATTATGAACAAAGTAAATCAATAATATTTATGGGACAAATTTTAAAAGGTAGCTTAAGGCCCTGGCTAGAAGCTAACTTTAAAGATGGTGCGAGTTTGGGGTATCCTATTGCAAGTAAATTCGGTATATTGCCTGGGGATCATTCATAAACTATGTGACGCTCCAGGTGTGAGGTAGATTCTTGCGAAGCGTCTAGGGAAATAAATATTTTTTGGAGAATCTTCAAAAATATTCCATTACTGTGTCACAAGGGAAGTGGATGGAGTCTATTTTGACAAAATTCAGCGTCGCGTACATATTTTATGAATGATCACTTAAGTATTCCTAAAAACTTTCGATACCCAAATTTGTTTGCGAAATCTTCATAGAGATTCAAAAAACAAACGAATTTGACACCGAACACGATTTTTTTCGACCAATCGGCCTAAAATACGACTGATATGTATTTGTTCAGATATTTAAAAAATTAAAATTAAAGTTTAATCGAAACTGGTTTCATAAAGTTACCTTAGAAATGTTGAACTTACGCTCGTTATTTGAGAGAGTCTAAAACCAGCGCATTGCGTAACCTTCTCATTATCAGATCATGCTTTATAATGCTCGATACACATCTTCAATAAATTGTGACTTTCTTCATTTATGCAGAAGACAATGAATACATTATTCGATGGTGAGCTAGCTGGTAGCCTTAAAAGTTCCTTCTTAACTCATAGCATTGACAAATATGTAGCAGCATCCGGGTTGCCGTATTTGTATCTCAGGCAATGGTAATCCTTGTGTAATATGCTTATACTTTGCTTAATACCAGAGGTGCCTAATTTTCTTCCCGGCGACGGTACGGTTCCTTGCTGAACCTTAGAAGGAAGGCCACGAGAAGCATTCAACAAGTCAGCGTTATTTTGCCGCTCTTTGGGAACCTGGTCCTCAACGGCCTCATTCTTGCTCTTGAGGAAATAAGACGTAGGGTCACTGCATACGCAGACGATTCGGTCGGATTAAATGCTGGCCCACAGTCAGTGAGTTACTGGAATCCGCACTTGACGTCACTCTAAGATGGGCACAGCAGATCAGCCTATGGGTTAACCCTCAAAAGTACCAACTGATGCTGTTCACTAGAAAGTACATGATCCCCAAGTTCAAACGGTGAGGGTGGAGGTCCCTCGTAGTAACGGAAGAAGCGGAATACTTGGGTGTAATTTTGGACTCCGAACTCTCATGGAAGAGTAAGTCGAAGCAAAGAGTGATGAGAGTGTTGAGTGCTTATTTATGAGCCTTATCCTTCTTTACAAAGAGTTCATCATCACCATCTAGTGAAAGACGACGCACACAATTTGTACGAACAATTCTATATAATCACACTAGGTCATTAGCGTCATCAAGCATACTGGGGATTACTACTTCTAGCTTTCCATCGATAAGACGTGTGCCCGTAAATGCGCTCATTTTCTGCAAGTTATTTATATCCGTAACTGTCAATAAAAATAATGTTTAAAAGTTGTATATAATAAAATAAAGCTCCCTGATGCCTACCATTATTTACACAAACAATTTCGGCTTCTTTAATCATTTCGGCTATGCTCATGGGGGCCGCTTGCATTTGCTCCGTGGATATAATCTTGCAACTTCATAAGTAAACTCCATGCTCCCATCATCAGCACAAAATGCATATATCACGGGTTGTGGGGAACCGCATGAGGTATCAAGTTCTGCTTGAAAAAAAGCAAAGTTGAAGCCAGTTTCGATGAATCGCCATCTCAGGAATTACGTCGAATTTACAAGACTCAAAGACGCAACAAATAAATCTCACTGATCATCATCAATATCGCATATTCGTTCAGTTTATGTCAAAGAAAAAAGTCATCGCAAATTACGATGTTCCCATATGGGCCTGTAGAATGAGCTGACGACGTCGCTACATCTGCAGACCAAGGAACAGGTTCAGTTCTGCTGGAGAAGACGTTGTTCCAAACGACCTATCAGGATCTTCCGGTGCATTTGGCTCGACTGGGGCATTGGGGTCCACTGGCGCATTGGGGTCATTGTGTGTGTGGTGTGTATATGCATGTGTGTGGATGTGTATATATGAATGTAGTGCTATGCGTGTTAACCAACAGAGGAAGGATAACAAATCATAGCCATCTTTCCCATTTTTTTAAATACCTAAAAAATTGTTATTTTTTGTCTTCTTCTTTTCGGTTATTTTGATTAAAAAATTGTCGTCTTCCTCTGGGTAATCGATCTTGTATAGCTACTTCAATGTAAGTTCCAGTACGTTGGTCTATGATTTGGTGTATTTGGTGGTGTATTTACGTGTGTGTGTGTGTGTGTGTGTGTGTGTGTGTGTGTGTGTGTGTGACTATGTGAGTTGAAGTTTTTTGTTTTTATCATCCTCGGGTGAACTTTCCTCCACTTTCCAGTCGGAAATCGGTGCAGCTGACTTTATAATGAATTTCAATTTCGGATCGCCGAGCTGCTTGGTAGCTAACCATAAAAACGCGTTTCTTAGATTAAATTCATTTTTCACCGATGTTACGTAATACATTATTTTTTCCGATCGGAGCCAGTCAGTTAACCACTTGGTATCTGCCATGGGGTGTTTAATGTCCGCTTTGTTGAAGCACACCACGATATTAATATCGCCACAAATTTTCCGCAAAGTATGCACTCTTTCCGGCACGCTTTTGGTACCCGAAGGAGTTGCCAGATTGGCCATTATTATTGCGCAATATTTTACTTTAAGCAAGACCGGAAAATTTTTCAGCTTTACTTTTCCCATGTCGTTGACCAGGAATACCAATAAGCCACGGTTGGTGACAAAATTCATTACATTCGTTTCGTAGCTGTATGTAGGCTTTTCGCTCTCATTGAAGAACCCGTATAAATGGCGATTGACAAAAGATGTCTTTCCACTGCCGGGGTCTCCAACAATGAGACAATTTAAAGTTTGTGGCTTTGGATTTTGTGCGTTCATAACTTGTGCTGCGGAAAAAACTTGTGCTCCGTAGAAAAGGAAACTCACAAATGATAGAGATGTGCAATTTAATAGCAAATTTTCGATTAATATTCACTTTTTCGATTTTTTTAATTAGCTTCTGCAGCGCAGTTGGGCTGAATGAAATGAGTGTCTTAGTCTTTCATGAATAAATCATCTTTAAAAATTTCATATTATTTTACTCAAAAAAACTAAAATAAAATTATTGAATATTAAATCAATATTTGAATAAATTAAAGCTGATAATAAATATATCATATTATATATTATACAATTAAAATAACAAATCAGCTGACTGAAGGAATACAAATTGCATTATGAAAACCTAAATTGTCAACTCGACCTAAGTGACTTTGGCGACCTCTACGGCTAAAATACGAAATTCTGGGTATACCTTTCATTACACATAAAAATAATAAATTCAATTTTGAACATTTTTTACCTTGGAAATGGGCTCAAAAATATGTCCAAATAATGGACAACCCTACGTGGAGAGAAGGTCAACATTTTGGTTTTCGATTTTTGGATGGTTCTTACTACATAAAACAAGAGAAATTCCGGTGTGTAATTTTTTCTGGTCAAAACCTATTTTTAATGTACCATAAATGATGCAACAATTAATTTTATATATATATAGAAAATGATGAAGGCCAAAGCAAAATAAAATAACTATTTGGGTAAAATAAAAAAACGTTTAGGTTGCCGAGGATCATTATAGTTGACATATAAGCTTTTAAGTAGAGCCAGGGACAAATCTAAAAAATAATTTCTCGAAATTTAAAACATTACTTTTTGATGGAATTTCTGAATAGCATAACAATGCTTAGTATTTTTAAAAAACTTAAATAAAATATTACTTTTTGTTCTTTTAATAAACGCACAAGCCAGGATGTAGATTTTTTGCCAAGAGGAGATTACTCCTTCGTCTCTTAGCCACGAGTCGCAAGTTAATACAGGGTCCGGCACTCGAAGTGTAACCAAAAAAGACTGCAACGTCACGTGAGATGGTTCAAAAAGTGAAGAAGCAACTTGAGCGAAATCCCCGACGAAGTGCCAATCAAATGGCGAAAGAACTGAAAAAGCAGCAACAAGTCAGACTTGAGAGAGCGAAGGAAGCGGTCAATTGCCGAACATTGTGTTTTCTGACGAGAAAATTTTTAAGAGCAATTCGTAAACTCTCAAAACGATAGGGTTTACTTGAGGACCGTTCATACGAGAATTTGAGTCATCGATTGGCCACCAGGAGCGGCACCCGCCACAGATAATGGTTTGGGCCGCTGTAACCGCAGATGGGCGCTCTCCAATCGTTTTCATCGAGCCTGGCGTCAAGGTTAATGCGCATTATTATCGGGAAAGTATTCTGGAGGTTGCTTTGAAGCCGTGGGTAGACAAACATTTCGGTGGCAGACCATGGACGATTCAACAGGACTCGGCACCGTCTCACAAAGCTCGAGTGAACCAAGAATGGCTGAAAAACAACGTTCCGAACTTCATAACGTGCACACAATGGCTCTCGAATTCACCAGACGCGAATCCGATGGATTATTCTCTTTGGGCCATTTTGGAGAGCAAGGTCCGAACTAAAAGATACAACAGTCTCGAGGCGCTGAAAAAGCCATTGTCCACGAGTGGGCCAAAATACCTGCAAGTCACATTCGGGCATTACTCGAGCGAAAGTAAATTGTTTCTAAATTTCGTATTATTTTAACATTTTGTACCTTGAATTGAGTAAAGGTAATTTTCCAAAATGAATTTATGGCCTTTTTAATTGGTTACACTGCCGGACCCTGTAAAGTAAGAAACTTCAATATTGCGCTACAATACCATATAAAAAAGATTCTTAAGCTAACTAAATGGTTTAAAGTACCAAAGCAAGAATACTTAATCCTCTCTTAAATCAAGTAAACGAATGATTGGCGCTATGGGAGCTATAAGATATAGTCAACCGATTTTAATCAAATTTGGCACAGTGCTTGAATAATCTAAAAGAATTCTCAATGCTAAATTTGATTCAAATATCTTTACAAACAAACAAAACACATAGAATTTTGTATAAAAAACGTGTTTTTGGACCGATTGGTCCTATGGGAGCTATATGATCTAGTCAAACGATTTGGATTAAATTTAGTACAGTGCTTAGGAACTATAAAATACTCACGAATGTCAAATTTGGTCCCAATATCTTAACAAACAAACGAAACACAACAAATTTTGTTCAAAAATAGATTTTTTGGAAAATCGGACCTATGGGAGCTATGATATAGTCAACCGATTTTGTTCAAATTTGGCACATTGTAAGTGGTCAAAAAGATTTCCAAACGCCAAATCTGGTTACGATATCTTTATTAAAAAACGAAATATAGCGAATTTTTTTTAAAAGTTATTTTGGCCGATCGGTCCTATGGGAGCTATATAATATATTCAACCGATTTCGATCAAATTTGGTACAGTGATTGGGAACTATAAAAACATACAAATTTGGTTACGATATCTTTATTAACAAACGAATTATTCATCTAAAACGCTTTTTTTGTCGAGGTCGTCTCAAACACCCCCATGGGAGCTATATAATTTATCCCCGATATCAAATAAATAAAATAAATAGGAGGCAACTATGGATTAATATGGGATCTAATGTGAAAGTTTGGTAACTCTAGCTCTTACCATCTCTGAGATCTAGGCGTTCACACGGAAGGACAGACGGACAGACGGACATGGGTATATCGACTTCTCTATTCACCCTGATCATATTTTAGGTAACTTTGGGGTGTCTCCGACGTCTCCTTCTATATGTTACATACATTTTCGGCTTGCACAAACTTAATATACCCTTGGTACCATACGGTACAGGGTATAATAACATCTTAAACTCAAAATACTTCAAAGAAAAAACAGTTTGAAAACAGCTGATTATCATTTCCTTTATCTCCTACTGAAGCATTGGTTCCAACAGCTGATTGCAGTCATTTTATTAATAGCGGGAATATCTAAATATAATAATAATTTTTTTCTTGAATTATTTATTTCTTTATTTCTTGAATTTATAAATTACATAAAGTCATGTTAAATAATGCCGTCTTTCAATTTAAGATCTAAATTAATACAAAAAATTAAATTAAAAAATTTGCCTGGCTTCAATAATCGGTAATTCATAATATGATAATTTTAAATTTTTCTTTTGTGAAATTAATATCCTTTATTGTATTTTTTTTCTTTTTCCTTATCTTATAAGCTACTATATTTAAATAAAAAATTTTAATATATTTAAAATTCTAATTTTAATAAAATAATAAGTCCTATGTAAAAACAAAATAGCAGCAGCAGCCAACACAAAATAAAATTTCTTTTTTACGTATTAAAACAATAAAGTCTATAAAATCAAAAATTTAAAAAGTAAAACCGATTACAAAAAATTATAAATAAAAAAAAAATGTGCCAACAATTCCGCTCTCTGGAGTTGATCCTCTGACCCATAAACACTTTCTCGCAATCCGTGTTAAAATGATTTTATTTTACTCTCTCTTACATCTTGGAAGGACAAGCTAACGGAGCAAACTAACGGAGCCTGCGTGTTCTAAAAATACAATACGCCCGTACCCACAAGGGCTAAACTGAATTTGAGCGCATTAGTATTAGTTCTCTATCCTTTTTTATTTATCACCTACACTCTACTAACGCATAGGACAACATCAACAGTAATTCCTTTGCGCTGAGCGCGTAAGAAAGCAGCCTAAAAAGAAAGAGTTCAACATGTAACGGTCAAGTGATGCTGCTTGGCTTTGTTGTTCGTGTAACTCTCTCATAATTTCCCATAAGCATATTCTGTGTCTCCCGCTCTGCTAAAGTCAAGTGTCTAACACTTTTTGCTTTCCCCTCCCTATCGTAATCAAAGGCAGTACGACTTTCCTCCACCCCGCGCCTGCTTTTATAGGGTTTTTTGCACAGGGCGATCTTATTCTGCAGCTAACCATACGACACCAATACTACGGCATAATCCTGCCGGCTGGAGCGCTTTAATTTTGTGAGAGTAAAAAATTGAGAGAAAAAAACACAAAGGAGAATAAAATATCAGTAAATCACGCTTTTGGCAAGGTCGGTAACGCGCTGCAGTTTAATGTAAAATTAATAAGTTTACACGTTTTAAAAAAGTTTTATAATGTTTTAAAATAGTTAGTAAAATAATTAGCAATACTTGGAAATAATTAGTTTATACGCGGCATTGTTTTAAATAAGCAAATCAAGAAATTAATAAAATGTGCATAAAAGTTGGCAAATTGAAAATTTCTTACAATGAGCGTGGGTGTGAAAGAGTGCGCGCTACTGTCGGTCAAATTGTTTTTTTTTGCTATTTTTTTTAGTGCAGTGAATGTAATAAGTGAAAGCGCGTATGTGTGTGTGTGCAAAAATTTATTTCTTTGCCCGCTTTGATTGCTTTTTCTAAAATGCAGTGAAGTCAATAAGTGTAAGCGGTATGTCTATTGTGTGTTGAATTAAATGCAGTTTGTTTTGCATTAGTGAGTGTTTTTTATGCTTTTTTTAAGTGTGTGTAAACAGTGTTTTTTTTTAGATGCCCTGTAGCCAAATTGGTTATTTGTAGAGCGTTAAGTGTAAATTGTGTAACAGATCTAATCTAATCGTCTTATTCAGTTTTTTAAATGTAAAAATTTTTAAATTTCCTTTTACATTTCTTTCTCGTGTTTTTATAGATTATTTAAATTTTAATAGTAGTTTTATTTTATGGATTTTCTTTTACTGGCGTTTGCAAGCCCGCGGCTTTGGCTTATGTACTGAACTCTGTATGTGATTGAGTGTTTCAGTATTGACTGGGTCATCTGCCGAAGTATCGGGAACTGCTGCCATGTCCATGTTCATGGACATGGCATTGACTGGATCGTCTTCCAAAGAAATGGGAACGGCTGTAGTAGTATCCATGTTCATGGACTTTTCTACCTCTTGGTAGTTTATAATATCCTCTCTTTGGCGCTTCCATTTTTCCATAAAATCAGTTTCCTTCAAAACATGTTGCATCTTCTGCATTATGTTGTCCATGATCTGAGCTGATATGCAGTGATTATCAAATAGGTTGCACATATGCAGCACAAAGTTGCCATACAGATTTTTGTCACAAATCTCTTTGCCATAGCGCTTAACAAAATCTTCGCAGATCAGTGGCATGAAGGCGTAAGCGCGCATATTAGGGTATCGATCCATATGTCTATTCCATAGATTCATAATCTCCTTTTCGCCCTCATTAACATCGACAAACTCGTTAAGTTTTCGCGTGGCGCGTTCGGGCTGCCAAGACGAAATGCATTCGTCCTCAGAGTCTTTGTCATCGCCTGGATTTATGCGCTGATTGGTCTGCGAGTGATAATAGGCTCTGTCCGTTTTTGGTTTTACTGGCTTACGGCGACGTGCAGATGACTTGGTCCTTGGTTGATCATCAACAGCCGCAGCTATGTTTATTCCGTTTTCAGACATGCCATGTAGCAGTTCATCCATGCCGGGAAAACTTTCTGGACACAAGGGACGTATTTGGTTCGAAGCTTGGTTATTGTTGTGCGACATAACGTCGTTGTTGTTGTTGTTGTCAGCTGGAGTCAAGGAAGTAGCCGTGATGTGTGCGGTATATTTAAGCAGCTCCGACGCGGCAATTGTAGCTGGCAGCTCTTTGTTAGAGAATGTCAAATAAAATTTGATCATGGACTGCATTGTGAATTCCTGGGTGCAGCTGGCGTCTGGCAAGCATACCCAGCTTAATTCGTTGCCGGGATTGTTGTTAAGCACTTGCTCCAACTTAGTCTCATACATGCCTTCGAAAATTTGACCTTTCGGGAGCGGCAGCTCGCTGGTGTACTCCTTACCGTTGTTGCGTCCACCAGGAAGCTGGAGGCGCATGCGCAACTTAGTAGTGGTAGAGATGGACACCATTGGTATGTTTAAGACGGCGTGTTCTTCTACATTCTGCTTGGGATTGTAAGCCAATAGCACATTTTGGCTTAACAGAGTGTGCTCACGGTTATCGAGTTTTAGCTTATAAACTGAGGCTTGCACAGACATCTTTGCAACGCATCGGCGGTCACGTTGCTGCTGCAGCAGCAACGAGTGAAAAATTATGTTTAAAAATTTTGGCTGGGTGTCGACTTCAAAGTTAATGCGACGAGAGTTGGCGTCATGGCGAAAAATTGGTGCGGCGTTCTCAGCTGCCGATGCATTGTTGTTCAAGTTTTGCAGGGCTTTGGCATTAGCCCTAGTAAGAGCCATTTTTAATTTGTTTTTTCTTTTAAAAAAAAAAGTTGTAAAAAATGGCAACTGCAACTTGATTAAACTGCGCACTTACTACTTACACGTGCTGGGCACAAAAAGGAAATGGTTGCACACAGACGCCGGCACTTTCAATATGGTGGACGCAGCTTGCAGTGTTGCCAGATTTTGAAAGCTAACACAAAGCATTGCCTTAAAAAATACTAAAAAAAATAACGCACCAAATTTTGCATACCCTGTTTAGAGCATTTATTGTTATTTATTCATTTTTACGTTATTTGTCTATGTATATAACCATGTCGTTTTATGCATAAAATTTTTCTTAGATTTTTAATTAAATTTAAACATTTTTTTGCACTATTTTACATATACTTATTTTTTATGTGTCAGCAGCCGATAAAGAGCAACATACATATGTACATAAATAAGTACTTACAATTGTAGAGTTTCTCAAAAAAATGTTTGCAAAATGAAAATAGTCATACAAATTAATTTTTAACTAAAAAATGTATAGACAAAAACGAATCAGAATCTTTTTATGAAACGAAATAAGTAAAAAAGTTGTGCATGTGCATATGCATATATGCCAGCCCTCGCTTGTTGAATTTTAACTGTCTCTTTTTGCCGTTATGAATTTTTTCTGTTCGAAGGGGAAGGGATATTTTTTTGCAAATTCTTCTTTAGTTCTTATTCATAAAACATTGGGAAATTATTTTTCTACTTAGGTATTATCTCTCGCTCTTGACTTGCAACGGTTAGTTATTTACCGCTATGCTGTTTTTTTTATCGGAAGGGGAATTTGTTTTTTCTTCTTTGATCATTCATTCTTATTCTTAAAAAATGTGACGAATTTTTTGTGTGTTTACAAAAGAAGAGTTTGGCAAGAAAAAGTTTGCAAAATGAAAAAAGTTTTACAAATTAATTATTAACTAAAAAATGTATGAACAAAAACGAGTTTTTTCAGAATATTTTTATCACACTGAATAATAAAAAAATTTCTTATTTATAAAACAGTGGGAAATTATTTTTCTGCCTATTATCTCTCGCTCTTGACTTGCAACGGTAAGTTATTTTCCGCTGTGCTGCTTTTTTATCGGAAGGGGAATATGTTTTTTCTTCTTTGATCATTCATTCTTTATTCTTTAAAAATGTGACGTATATTTTGTTGTGCTTCGGTTCTAAAAAAGAACTAGTTCTATATTCTTTGGTACTAGATACTTATTTATGTATGCATAATACAAATATGTTCACTTTTGATTTTGGCTCTGGCATCGTGAAAATAATTACTTTTTTCCACTGTTTTTTTTTTATTATGTGGCAGCGGTATACAATGGATGTTTTCGAACGTAGCACAGCAATTTGATGCAGAAGATGGGATCAGTATTGCCATTTTAGCTTGTTTATATGGGAATTTGTGTTGGTACACGGCTTTAGCTTGACATTTTTTTTTTGTTTTCTAACTTACAATCACGCTTTTCAGTTTAAAATTGTTGGAAATAAAGTTGTAGGTTTGTTGGTTCCAGAAAAACAGCAAAATACTTGTTTATAGTTGGAATGCATGTTTGATGTTTTTCGAAAAATTTGAAATAAATTGAAATTATCTACAAAATAAGTCCTCCATTGCTTGCCTAAGTTAAACAGATTTCGAGCAATCGAACAAAAATGTTGCTTATGAGAGCCACTTTTATACTAAGCCGCCAACGTGCGCGACACAAAAGCAAGCAGTCGTCAAAGCAAGCAGTTCTCTGTTTTGTCTCCTGCTTTACTCTTTGTTGCATTTTGTATTTAAAAATGATAAAAATTGGCATTTGCGACCTACTTAATTGTTCGATTGCTGCAAAACTATTAATCGTAAAAACTGATGATCACTCATTTTGTAGATAGTTTGAGTTACTTTAACAAAATACATAGATTTCCGAAAAATCTTGCCAGTTTTAAAATATTTGGAAATTATTCCTTCAAATTATGACTGAAAGTACAATAAAAAAGAAGTTACCAAGCAAAACCGTATAAACATTTAGATTGCTCGATAATATGGACACCCTAAACTAGTGTCTTTTACGCCGAAAATTTCTTATGTTGGAAAAAAATGTCACCGTTTTACTTGAACGTTTTACTTAAAAACTTTTATTTCTTCGAAGCATTTTGGGGTTTTAATGCACTTGTGATATAATAAACCAAAAATGAATTTTTTTTTTTCAATTTTACAGGATACGTGCACTAAAACCTACATAAATCATACCTTTCAACGAGAGTATCTCAAAAGCAAGTATTTTTAATAACGGTTTCGTGAATTGCCAAAGATCGTATTAGTTGTGCATTCGTAAGCATAGGCGCCCGCAGGGAGGGGCCAGGAGGTGCATTGGCCCCTAGCGGGATTTTTGTCAAGAACATAAAATTCTTAAATAACCAAACTTTTGGCGTTTTGTTTTCCAATTTTTATTAGCTGAAACAAATCGTGAGAGTGAGTTCGAGTATGAAAACTTGTCAATGTAAATAATATATTAAAATTTGAATTTATATTTTATTCAATTGCAATTAAAAAAACAGTTCAATATAGCTTAAATATTCATATAAAAACATCTTTAAACATCCCTTTTACTTTTATTTATCACTTTCACTATGCCAACGCATAAGTAGAGCAAATAAAACTACGTCAACGAATAGAACTAGTTCTATATATAAATATGTAGTTCTAGTTCTTTGACAACATCAATAGTAATTCCATTGCGCTGAGCGCGTAAGAAAACAGTATAAAAAGAAATAGGAGAAAGAGTTAAAAAATGTAACTGTCACGTAATGCTGCTTGGCTTTGTTGTTCTTGTAACTCTCTCAAATTTCTCCCACAAGCAAATTCTGAGTCTCCCGCTCTGCCTAAGTCAACTGTATAACATTTTTTGCAACGTTCTTTGCGCAGCGTGATCTACAATAGCGGCCAAAAGTATTTTCACAGCACTGTGCAAAATGATGTACCGCTTACGAGTATATCTAAAAAAACGGTAGAACTAACAGAATCCATTTTACTTTTGAGAGAGAGAATCTGTTATTAGCTTTAAGTGAGCAAAAAATTGCACTGATAACGCTTTGCATTTAAATGTGAGATAATGCGTTTTTGGCTGGTCAAAAGTATTTTGACATTGTGATTAATTCCAATTTCTTTGATTCCCGTGCGGTAAAAACAATGCGTGGTAATTTTAAAAATTGTTTTTATTTATTTTTTCAAAATAAAATCAAATTTTCTTGGCCCTTGGTTTTTTTTTTACGCACGCAAAAGATGCTATAGAACACGGCATTAAACAAAGAAAAGTTTAGAGACAACTTAACTTTTAACTTAATTACACCAAAATTATTATCAATTAAATTAAAAAAGCAACATAAAAAAAATTAGTTGAGATAGAGTTAGAAGACAGCTAAAAGTGGCCAGTTTTACTACTTTTGTAGCATATACAATATGTATATAAGTTCCTCTAACTCCGGGTAGAGCGTATGGCCAAAACAAAAGAATTGAAGGCCGACCGATTTTTTGCAAGTTGTTTGAGGCTATTCCAGTCTGTATGGGAGTCCCGAAGGTCAGCATCCACCATGCGACGCCAAGAGGTTGTTGGTCTTCCACGGCTTCTTGCGCCTTGCGGGTTCCATGAAAGCGCAGCTCTACAGATTTCGTAGCTTGAACAATCCATTAATATTATCAAAAAATGGGCTTAAAAGGTTAACACTTGCAAAATAATATAAAAACAAAGCATGTATGATTTGGGAACCAAAATTATGGACATATAAAGCCCCTTTGAAAATGCTAATTCGAAAATATAAAGTTTATTGAAGGAAATTAGAGAGTGTTTTAGATAAAACCAATGCCTGTGTATTGGTACGTGTAGCTACTCAACTTCTCTTGGTGAAGGCTGCTTATCTTTTGAGTATGTTCAAGCCTCATTTGCTTGGGTGATTTAGTACCAGTTGGTAGCACAATGCTAAAAATACAAATATTTATTTACACATGCTAAATGACCGGGCTTCCACTTCAGTGTGCAGAATTATTTTACAATTTTTTATTATTTTTCAGGATAATGCTTAATGCATAAATGCCCATACGTTCCAATTTTATGAGGAAAGTTAATAAATTTAATTGACTACCTCAAAGCTTAGATCTTAACAGAATAGAAAAGTTTAATTAATATCAGCCCATTAAATAAAAAAAAGATGCCTAAGTAGACCAAGATCGCGAGAAGAGACAAATTGTTAAAGAAAAAAGGCGTTGGAAGAATATTTTACAAGAAGCATAGAAAAAATTTATAAAATCAATTCCTGAATTTTTGCAAAATGTCTCTGACGTCAAAGGAGTTCTTACTTTTTATTATTATTTTATTTAATCTAAAGTTGCAGCTTTTTCTCTTCATTTGTCGAACTAATTTATATTGTCAATATACTTTTTTCCATTTATGAAAAATCGTTCTAATTTTCCAAACTTAAAAATATTTAATTATTAATAAACAATAGTAAACTTATGCGTTATTTTATTACTATTCTCAAAAAAATCTATTAGAATGTGGCCGTCGGTGGCGTAAGTGGTAGCGTTCTTGCCTCTAAAACCGAAGATTGGTGGTTCGATTCCCCGCAGGCACTGGTGCATTTCAGTAGCACTGGCATCGCTAACTCAAAAACGCGATTTGCCACAGAAAGTCTCTATTAATTAAAGACACCGCCGTTCGGATTCGGCTATAAACTGTAGGTCCCTGTTCTCTTGGAACAATTATTAATAGAGATACCCATGCCTCTCCTAGGGGTCAAAAGAAAAAAAGGGAATTTATTTTATATAATAAAGAGATCATAAGAAATTTACAAACCCATTTTTTACCTTATGTCAAAATACTTTTGTCCACTATTGTACACGTTTTATTACACCATGCCATGTTCTGTGCCTCCCACTCTCCTGCCAATGCACTTTCCGTTTTCCAATGTAAATTACAAAAGCAAATTTGCGAGCTCTCTCTCTATTGCTCTCTTTGTTTTTTGAGCTCATGAGCACGGAAACAACCATTGCGTGTATTTGTTGTTGGCCAACTGATTTTCACTTTAATATTGTTGTTGTTTTTCGCTCGTGCTCTCTGCATGGATCCTGCTTGCTGAGTAAAGAAAAGTAAAACAAAAGAGAATAAAAAATCAGTAAATCGCGCCTTTGACTCGGTCGGTCACGCGCTGCTGTTTAATGTAAAATTAATAAGTTTACTCGTTACAAAAAATTGTTACAATGTTGTAATGTTGCTATTGAAATAATTAACAATTACATGGAAACAATAAGTTAATAAAATGTAATTATTTTAAATAAGTAAATCAAAAAGATGAATAAAACTTGGTCGTAAAAAGTTTAAAAAGACAAATTGAAATTTCTCATTATGAGCTTGGGTGTAACCGTTGTTTTTTTTTTGTTATTTTTTTTTTAATGCAGTGAATGCAATAAGTGGAAGCGCGTGTGTGTGCGTGCAGAGAGTAATAATTAATATCTTTGCTCTCTTTGGTTTCTTATTTCAATAAAATGCAGCGAAGTCAATAAGTGCAAGCGGTATGTCTATTGTGTGTTAACTGTTATTAAAAGCAGCTTGTTCTGCTTTAGTGTGTGTGTTTTTTATGCTTTTGTTTAAGTGTGTGTAATTAGTGATTTTTTGTTGTTGTTGTAATGCCCTGTAGCCAATTTGGTTATTGGTTAATTGTCGAGTGCAAAGTGCACATTGTCAATTTGATATTATTTTGCTTTAAGAGCAAATGATAATTGAATAAAATAATATTGAATGTAATATTAACTACAATATGCAGGTAAGTCGGCATGATTTTTAATTTTAAAAGCGTTTTATTTTCACTTTTTGGAAATTATTTTAAATAAAGATAACTCCTGTAAAATTGTGAAATAATTAGCTTGTACGCGGCTTGTTTTAAATAAGTAAATCAAGAAAATTTAAAAAAAACGCATAAAAGTTGGGAGGGAACAGTATGAAAAGGAAGGACAATTTTACTTCAAACATTAGTAAAAAAATGGCTCACTTTATACAAAAAATGAAACAAAAACTTGTTTTTGCGCACTTGTTTCAGTTATTCCTCAATATCTTGTGAACAAAATATGTATTGACATGAAAGACGATCAGATCGAAAGATGTGCTGTTTACACTGAAATATAATATGTACAGGTTTAGTAAAAATTTTTGAAGTTACAAAGAAGTCGAAAAAAGTGTTAATTTCGACCGTTTCTTCAAAATACCCATTTTTAGCGTGCTTTTTATGACCAAACATAACATCTACAGTTCCTATCCCATTTCGAGCGTCTTAGACTCGAAATGTTCCTAAAAGAATTCTCTATTAGCATAAAGTTTAACCTAAGCTGGATAGGTTTTCGAAAAAACTAGCGATTTTATGATATGTGTAGATTTTCGCTTATAAAAGAATTTATTGACGTGGCAATACGGTTCAGTTGCAGGTGCAGTTCATCTCTGCTAAACCATTTTAGTCATGGATCGTCTAACAACCGAACAACGCTTAAAAGTGGTACAGGCGTACTATGTAAATAGTTCTTCTGTGAAAAAAACATAGTGGAGGCCAGTTCTGGTCAGTCACCATCTCAGGAATTACGTCGAATTTACAAGATTCAAATGGCACTACAATTAAATCCCACGGATAATTATCAGCATCGCTTTTTCGTTCAGTGTTTGTCAAGAAAAAAAAAAACATCGCAAATTACGATGTTCCCATATGGGCCTGTAAAACAAGCTGTGATAGTTTTTTTCATACATAAGTGAGTAGTTTCAAACTTACATCTGGATATACATTTGCCCAATTTTGTTGTTAAATATACTTACGAATAAAATACAATTAACAAGCAAACCAGCAGTTAGGCCACCCTATACTATCGTTGTAGTGTGGTAACCGCATTACCGTAGCCAATAACCAAGGAAAAGTTTGAGGTATACTTTGAAAGATTTCACAAGAATATTTTTAATTTAGTTCCGTGCTTTGGATTACAATGTGAATGTTATATGTGTGTTTGTGTGTGTGTGTATGTATCTAAATTATTTTTCCTCTTCATCATTGGGTACAACGACTACAGTGCTTTCCAAACCGGCCGGAGGGTTTACTGTGGAATAGTTAAAAAAAAAGTTGCATTATTTTCATTATGAACAAAGTAAATCAATAATATTTATGGGACAAATTTTAAAAGGTAGCTTAAGGCCCTGGCTAGAAGCTACCTTTAAAGATGGTGCGAGTTTGGGGTATCCTATTGCAAGTAAATTCGGTATATTGCCTGGGGATCATTCATAAACTATGTGACGCTCCAGGTGTGAGGTAGATTCTTGCGAAGCGTCTAGGGAAATAAATATTTTTTGGAGAATCTTCAAAAATATTCCATTACTGTGTCACAAGGGAAGTGGATGGAGTCTATTTTGACAAAATTCAGCGTCGCGTACATATTTTATGAATGATCACTTAAGTATTCCTAAAAACTTTCGATACCCAAATTTGTTTGCGAAATCTTCATAGAGATTCAAAAAACAAACGAATTTGACACCGAACACGTTTTTTTTTTGCAAGATAGGCCTATAATTCGACTGATATGCATTTGTTCAGATATTTAAAAAATTAAAATTAAAGTTTAATCGAAACTGGTTTCAGAAAGTTACCTTAGAAATGTTGAATCGACGCTCGTTATTTGAGAGTCTAAAACCAGCGCATTGCGTAACCTTCTCATTATCAGATCATGCTTTATAATGCTCGATACACATCTTCAATAAATTGTGACTTTCTTCATTTATGCAGAAGACAATGAATACATTATTCGATGGTGAGCTAGCTGGTAGCCTTAAAAGTTCCTTCTTAACTCATAACATTGACAAATATGTAGCAGCATCCGGGTTGCCGTATTTGTATCTCAGGCAATGGTAATCCTTGTGTAATATGCTTTTACTTTGCTTAATACCAGAGGTGCCTAATTTCCTTCCCGGCGACGGTACGGTTAGCTTCTAGGCAGCCTTCTACCGCTGCCGCATTGAAAGAGTTCCTTGCTGAATCTTAGAAGGATGGCCACGAGAAGCACTCAACAAGTCAGCGTTATTTTGCCGCTCTTGTGGAACCTGGTCCTCAACGACCTCATTCTTGCTCTTGAGGAAATAAGATGTAGGGTCATGGCATACGCAGATGATCTGGTCGGATTAAATGCTGGCCCACAGTCAGTGAGTTACTGGAATCCGCACTTGACGTCACTCTAAGATGGGCACAGCAGATCAGCCTAGGGGTTAATCCTCAAAAGTACCAACTGATGCTGTTCACTAGAAAGTACATGATCCCCAAGTTCAAACGGTGAGGGCGGAGGTCCCTCGTAGTAACGAAACTTCAAAGATCTACAGAAGCGGAATACTTGGGTGTAATTTTGGACTCCGAACTCTCATGGAAGAGTAAGTCGAAGCAAAGAGTGATGAGAGTGTTGAGTGCTTATTTATGAGCCTTATCCTTCTTTACAAAGAGTTCATCATCACCATCTAGTGAAAGACGACGCACACAATTTGTACGAACAATTCTATATAATCACACTAGGTCATTAGCGTCATCAAGCATACTGGGGATTACTACTTCTAGCTTTCCATCGATAAGACGTGTGCCCGTAAATGCGCTCATTTTCTGCAAGTTATTTATATCCGTAACTGTCAATAAAAATAATGTTTAAAAGTTGTATATAATAAAATAAAGCTCCCTGATGCCTACCATTATTTACACAAACAATTTCGGCTTCTTTAATCATTTCGGCTATGCTCATGGGGGCCGCTTGCATTTGCTCCGTGGATATAATCTTGCAACTTCATAAGTAAACTCCATGCTCCCATCATCAGCACAAAATGCATATATCACGGGTTGTGGGGAACCGCATGAGGTATCAAGTTCTGCTTGAAAAAAAGCAAAGTTGAAGCCAGTTTCGATGAATCGCCATCTCAGGAATCACGTCGAATTTACAAGACTCAAAGACGCAACAAATAAATCTCACTGATCATTATCAGTATTCGTTCAGTTTTTTCGTACGATGTTTCCATATGGGCCTGTAGAAGGAGCTGACGACGTCGACATCTGCAGACCAAGGAACAGGTTCAGTTCTGCTGGAGAAGACGTTGTTCCAAACGACCTATCAGGATCTTCCGGTGCATTTGGCTCGACTGGAGCATTGGGGTCCACTGGCGCATTGGGGTCATTGTGTGTGTGGTGTGTATATGCATGTGTGTGGATGTGTATATATGAATGTATGTATGTGTCTTCCAACAGAGAAAGGATAACAAATCATAGCCAAACGTACTGGAACTTACATTGAAGATGTTTTCCCATTTTTTTAAATACCTAAAAAATTGTTAATTTTGTCTTCTTCTTTTCGGTTATTTTGATTAAAAAATTGTCGTCTTCCTCTGGGTAATCGATCTTGTATAGCTACTTCAATGTAAGTTCCAGTACGTTGGTCTATGATTTGGTGTATTTGGTGGTGTATTTACGTGTGTGTGTGTGTGTGTGTGTGTGTGTGTGTGTGTGTGTGTGACTATGTGAGTTGAAGTTTTTTGTTTTTATCATCCTCGGGTGAACTTTCCTCCACTTTCCAGTCGGAAATCGGTGCAGCTGACTTTATAATGAATTTCAATTTCGGATCGCCGAGCTGCTTGGTAGCTAACCATAAAAACGCGTTTCTTAGATTAAATTCATTTTTCACCGATGTTACGTAATACATTATTTTTGCCGATCGGAGCCAGTCAGTTAACCACTTGGTATCTGCCATGGGGTGTTTAATGTCCGCTTTGTTGAAGCACACCACGATGTTTATATTGCCACAAATTTTCCGCAAAGTATGCACTCTTTCCGGCACACTTTTCGTACCCGAAGAAGTTGCAAGATTGGCCATTATTATTGCGCAATATTTTACTTTAAGCAAGACCGGAAAATTTTTCAGCTTTACTTTTCCCATGTCGTTGACCAGGAATACCAATATGCCACGGTTGGTGACAAAATTGATTACATTCGTTTCGTAGCTGTATGTAGGCTTTTCGCTCTCATTGAAGAACCCGTATAAATGGCGATTGACAAAAGATGTCTTTCCACTGCCGGGGTCTCCAACAATGAGACAATTTAAAGTTTGTGGCTTTGGATTTTGTGCGTTCATAACTTGTGCTGCGGAAAAAACTTGTGCTCCGTAGAAATGGAAACTCACAAATGATAGAGATGTGCAATTTAATAGCAAATTTTCGATTAATATTCACTTTTTCGATTTTTTTAATTAGCTTCTGCAGCGCAGTTGGGCTGAATGAAATGAGTGTCTTAGTCTTTCATGAATAAATCATCTTTAAAAATTGCATATTATTTTACTCAAAAAAACTAAAATAAAATTATTGTATATTAAATCAATATTTGAATAAATTAAAGCTGATAATAAATATATCATATTATATATTATACAATTAAAATAACAAATCAGCTGACTGAAGGAATACAAATTGCATTATGAAAACCTAAATTGTCAACTCGACCTAAGTGACTTTGGCGACCTCTACGGCTAAAATACGAAATTCTGGGTATACCTTTCATTACACATAAAAATAATAAATTCAATTTTGAACATTTTTTACCTTGGAAATGGGCTCAAAAGTATGTCCAAATAACGGACAACCCTACGTGGGGAGAAGGTCAACATTTTGGTTTTCGATTTTTTGGATGGTTCTTACTACATAAAACAAGAGAAATTCCGGTATGTAATTTTTTCTGGTCAAAACCTATTTTTACTGACAGTTTAGAGTATTGTTTACAAGCGCACAAAAGCATTTTGCCGGGAGTAAACGCGAAAAAAAAAATCAGTAATGGATTTCAAACGAAATAGTGTAGTTGCATTATATTTAGCTGGAAAATCACAACCCGCGATTGTTCGTGAGCTCGAACACCTTAAAGTAAATAAAGTTTTCGTTTATCGCACCATAACTCGTTACAATGATACTGGTAGCATCGCAAAACGTCATGGAGGTGGTCATCAAAAGACTGCAACGTCACGTGAGATGGTTCAAAAAGTGAAGAAGCGACTTGAGCGAAATCCCGTAGCATCCGTCGTACACTGAAAAATGATCTCAAGGTCAAGCCTTACAAGATCCGAAAGGCACATGATCTCACACCGAAGCAGCAACAAGTCAGACTTGAGAGAGCGAAGGAGTTGCTTCGCTTGGCCGAAAGCGGTCAATTGCCGAGCATTGTGTTTTCTGACGAGAAAATTTTTACAATTGAGCAATTCGTAAACTCTCAAAACGATAGGGTTTACTTGAGGGACCATTCATACGAGAATTTGAGTCATCGATTGGCCACCAGGAGGCAGCACCCGCCACAGATAATGGTTTGGGCCGCTGTAACCGCAGATGGGCGCTCTCCAATCGTTTTCATCGAGCCTGGCGTCAAGGTTAATGCGCAATATTATCGGGAAATTATTCTGGAGGTTGCTTTGAAGCCGTGGGCAGACAAACATTTCGGTGGCAGACCATGGACGTTTCAACAGGACTCGGCACCGTCTCACAAAGCTCGAGTGAACCAAGAATGGCTGAAAAACAACGTTCCGAACTTCATAACGTCCACATAATGGCTCTCGAATTCACCAGACGCGAATCCGATGGATTATTCTCTTTGGGCCATTTTGGAGAGCAAGGTCTGAACTAAAAGATACAACAGTCTCGAGGCGCTGAAAAAAGCCATTGTCCACGATTGGGCCAAAATACCTGCAAGTCACATTCGGGCAGCTTGCGATTCATTTTTGGACCGTCTCAAGGCCATAGTTAAGACAAAAGGTGGCCATATTGAGCGAAAGTAAATTGTTTCTAAATTTCGTATTATTTTTACACATTTTGTACCTTGAATTGAGTAAAGGTAATTTTCCAAAATGAATTTATGGGATTTTTAATTGGTTACACTGCCGGACCCTGTAAAGTAAGGTACTTCAATATTGCACTACAATACCATATAAAAAATATTCTTTAACCCAACTAAATGGTTTAAAGTACCAAAGCAAGAACACTTAATCCTTTTTTAAATTAAGTAAACGAACGATTGGTGCTATGGGAGCTATAAGATATAGTCAACCGATTTTAATCAAATTTGGTACAGTGTTTGAATAATCTAAAATACTTCTCAATGCTAAATTTGATTCAAATATCGGCACAAACAAACGAAACAACGAATTTTGTATAAAATCAGTTTTTTGGCCGATTTGTACAAAATCTTCTATAAATCAGTCATTTGTTATTATAAAAAAAAGACACTATACAAAAATCGCATTTACTTATCACGACCAATAACATAAAATAGCTAACTTTTTCAGACTTTTTCTGAAAGAAATAGCGAAAATGTTGTGTTTTCTGAAGGTTTTGGGCTCACACTGTGTATCCTATCTTTCCATTTTTAAGAAAAAATGTATCTTGGTTTCGCAACGCCTTGGCCTCTAGACATCATACGTTGATTATTATAGAGTCCTTAGTAAAGAAACCAGCTTCACTCTTAAAACGATAATTTTGGTCTTGTTTTTCGATCAAAGGAAACAAAACGGGGGAATTAATTAAATGGTTCAGTTGTGGCGAGGGCTAATGTTGTAGTTCTTCTTCTTTTCTTTATCTTCCAATGAGTGTTATGTTTTTTAAGATTTTATTTAATAATTAACACTAGATATTTATTTTTAGTTATTTATTAAATTTTTTTTTTTAAACACGCTCGACGATGATGCGCCCGTCTTTAGATCACGCTTGCAACTGTGGACTCTTCTTATCGTTGGATGCCGGGAGGGCGGGAGAGCGCTTAAAGCTCGATGGCTGGAATTTTGGATCAGCTGGTTCCTGTAATGCCGCTCATCTAGGTAGAGCCGATAAAATTTTTTGATAATTTTCAAATATATAGGCTATTTATATATTTAATGTTATTTTATTTTATCTTTTGGTTGCTTAAAGAGCGAGTCAGGCTGCTTTTATAGCCGCCGACCCACGGAAATCCATGCCCTAAAGATGGTGGCAATCTGGTTCGACCTAGTGACATCTTGAGCTTTTAGAGTCAGCTAAAACTAACAGGCAGAGCGATAAAGATTGTTTAAATTATTCTCGCATGCGATATTATGTCCCAATAGACACACAGCGTGAAAAAGTAGCTGCGAGAAAAAAGGATGCAAAAATTTTTTAACTTGAGAGCAATTTTTGTGCGAGAAGCAAAAGTAGCTGCGAGAAATTTGAGCTGCTAGAACAAGATAATGGCACGGCCATTACAATACTTCTATTTTTTTATAATTACACCTAATTCTGTTTTTGCGCGAATTTTTATCATGCGAATTTGAATTAACACGATTCACAACAAAACAATCACTCCGTTAATTTTGTGCGCGATTTTTTTTTTTTTAACTCGATTTTAATAAAAAAAAGTGGCGGACGTAAAGTCGGGCGCGGACGACTTTAGGATACCCTGTACCACTATCTTGTAATAAAGTCCGATTTCTTCACAAAAAACCAAAAACAGAAGAATTTTTAAGCAAAAAAATTTTTTTTTGACCGATCGTTCCTATGGGAGCTTTATGATATAGTCAACCGATTTCAATAAAATTTGACACAGTGCTTAAATACCTAAAAAAAGATCTGAATGCCAAATTTATTTCAAATATCTTTACAAACAAACAAAACACATCGAATTTTGTATAAAAAACGTGTTTTTGGACCGATTGGTCCTATGGGAGCTATATGATCTAGTCAAACGATTTGGATTAAATTTAGTACAGTGCTTAGGAACTATAAAATACTCACGAATGTCAAATTTGGTCCCAATATCTTAACAAACAAACTAAACACAACAAATTTGGTTAAAAAATCGATTTTTTGAAAGATCGGACCTATGGGAGCTATATGATATAGTCAACCGATTTCGATCAAATTTGGTACAGTGATTGGGAACTATAAAATTTGGTTACGAAATCTTTATAAACAAACGAATTATTCATTTAAAACGCATTTTTTTTGTCGAGGTCGTCTCAAACACCCCCATGGGAGCTATATAATTTATCCCCGATATCAAAAAAATAAAATAAACTTGCCTCCTATGGAATAATATGGGATCTAATGTGAAAGTTTGGTAACTTTAGCTCTTACCATCTCTGAGATCTAGGCGTTTACACGGACGGACATGGGTATATCGACTTCTCTATTCACCCTGATCATATTTTAGATAACTTTGGGGTGTCTCCGACGTCTCCTTCTATATGTTACATACATTTTCGGCTTGCACAAACTTAATATACCCTTGGTACCATACGGTACAGGGTATAATAACAACTTAAACTCAAAATACTTCAAAGAAAAAACAGTTTGAAAACAGCTGATTATCATTTCCTTTATCTCCTACTGAAGCATTGGTTCCAACAGCTGATTGCAGTCATTTTATTAGTAGCGGGAATACCTAAATATAATAATAATTTTTTTCTTGAATTATTTATTTCTTTATTTCTTGAATTTATTAATTACATAAAGTCATATTAAATAATGCCGTCTTTCAATTTAAGATTTAAGATTTAAAAAATTTGCCTGGCTTCAATAATCGGTAATTCATAATATGAATTTTAAATTTTTCATTTGTGAAATTAATATCCTTTATTGTATTTTTTTTTCCTTATCTTGTAAGCTACTATATTTAAATAAAAAATTTTAATTTATTTAAAATTATAATTTTATTAAAATAATAAGTCCTATGTAAAAACAAAATAGCAGCAGCAGCCAACACAAAATACAATTTCTTTTCTACGTATAAAAACAAAAAAGTCTATAAAATCAAAAATTTAAAAAGTAAAACAGATTACAAAAAATTATAAATAAAAAAAAAATGTGCCAACAATTCCGCTCTCTGGAGTTGATCCTCTGACCCATAAACACTTTCTCGCAATCCGTGTTAAAATGACTTAAATTTACTCTCTCTTACATCTTGGAAGGACAAGCTAACGGAGCAAACTAACGGAGCCTGCGTGTTCTAAAAATAGAAGAAACATTTGCTTCGTTTGCTGCCACCCGCCCGTACCGACAAGGGCTAAACAGAATTTGAGCGCATTAGTATTAGTTCTCTATCCTTTTTTATTTATCACCTACACTCTACTAACGCATAGCACAACATCAACAGTAATTCCTTTGCGCTGAGCGCGTAAGAAAGCAGCCTAAAAAGAAATAGAGAAAGAGTTCAACATGTAACGGTCACGTGATGCTGCTTGGCTTTGTTGTTCGTGTAACTCTCTCATAATTTCCCATAAGCATATTCTGTGTCTCCCGCTCTGCTTAAGTCAAGTGTCTAACACTTTTTGCTTTCCCCTCCCTATCGTAATCAAAGGCAGTACGACTTTCCTCCACCCCGCGCCTGCTTTTATAGAGTTTTTTGCACAGGGCGATCTTATTCTGCAGCTAACCATACGACATCAATACTACGGCATAATCCTGCCGGCTGGAGCGCTTTAATTTTGTGAGAGTAAAAAATTGAGAGAAAAAAACACAAAGGAGAATAAAAAATCAGTAAATCACGCTTTTGGCAAGGTCGGTAACGCGTTGCAGTTTAATGTAAAATTAATAAGTTTACACGTTTTAAAAAAGTTTTATGTTTTAAAATAGTTAGTAAAATAATTAGCAATACTTGGAAATAATTAGTTTATACGCGGCATTGTTTTAAATAAGCAAATCAAGAAATTAATAAAATGTGCATAAAAGTTGGCAATAAGAGTGTAAAAAGAAGGAATGCAAATTGAAAATTTCTTACAATGAGCGTGGGTGTGAAAGAGTGCGCGCTACTGTCGGTCAAATTGTTTTTTTTGCTATTTTTTTTAGTGCAGTGAATGTAATAAGTGAAAGCGCGTATGTGTGTGTGTGCAAAAATTTATTTCTTTGTCCGCTTTGATTTCTTTTTCTAAAATGCAGTGAAGTCAATAAGTGTAAATGCAGTTTGTTTTGCATTAGTGAGTGTTTTTTATGCTTTTTTTAAGTGTGTGTAAACAGTGTTTTTTTTTAGATGCCCTGTAGCCAAATTGGTTATTCTTATTCAGTTTTTTAAATGTAAAAATTTTTAAATTTTCTTTTACTGGCGTTTGCAAGCCCGCGGCTTTGGCTTATGTACTGAACTCTGTATGAGATTGAGTGTTTCAGTATTGAGTGGGTCATCTGTATCGGGAACTGCTGCCATGTCCATGTTCATGACTAGATCGTCTTCCAAAGAAATGGGAACTGCTGTAGTATTATCCATATTCATGGACTTTTCTACCTCTTGGAAGTTTATAATATCCTCTCCATACAGATTTTTGTCACAAATCTGTTTGCCATAGCGCTTAACAAAATCTTCGCAGATCAGTGGCATGAAGGCGTAAGCGCGCATATTAGGATATCGATCCATATGTCTATTCCATAGGTTCATAATCTCCTTTTCGCCCTCATTAACATCGACAAACTCGTAAAGTTTTCGCGTGGCGCGTTCGGGCTGCCAAGACGAAATGCATTCGTCCTCAGAGTCTTTGTCATTGCCTGGATTTATGCGCTGATTGGTCTGCGAGTGATAATAGGCTCTGTCCGTTTTTGGTTGTACTGGCTTACGGCGACGTGCAGATGACTTGGTCCTTGGTTGATCATCAACAGCCGCAGCTATGTTTATTCCGTTTTCAGACATGACATGTGGCAGTGCATCCATGCGGGGAAAACTTTCTGGACGCAACGGACATATTTGGTTCGAAGCTTGGTTGTTGTTGTGCGACATAACGTCGTTGTTGTTGTTGTTGTCAGCTGGAGTCAAGGAAGTAGCCATGATGTGTGCGGTATATTTAAGCAGCTCCGACGCGGCAATTGTAGCTGGCAGCTCTTTGTTAGAGAATGTCAAATAAAATTTGATCATGGACTGCATTGTGAATTCCTGGGTGCAGCTGGCGTCTGGCAAGCATACCCAGCTTAATTCGTTGCCGGGATTGTTGTTAAGCACTTGCTCCAACTTAGTCTCATACATGCCTTCGAAAATTTGACCTTTCGGGAGCGGCAGCTCGCTGGTGTACTCCTTACCGTTGTTGCGTCCATCAGGAAGCTGGAGGCGCATGCGCAACTTAGTAGTGGTAGAGATGGACACCATTGGTATGTTTAAGACGGCGTGTTCTTCTACATTCTGCTTGGGATTGTAAGCTAATAGCACATTTTGGCTTAACAGAGTGTGCTCACGGTTATCGAGTTTTAGCTTATAAACTGAGGCTTGCACAGACATCTTTGCAACGTATCGGCATCGGTCGACTTGCTGCTGCAGCAGCAACGAGTGAAAAATTATGTTTAAAAATTTTGGCTGGGTGTCGACTTCAAAGTTAATGCGACGAGAGTTGGCGTCATGGCGAAAAATTGGTGCGGCGTTCTCAGCTGCCGATGCATTGTTGTTCAAATTTTGCAGGGCTTTGGCATTAGCCCTAGTACGAGCCATTTTTAATTTGTTTTTTCTTTTAAAAAAAAAAAAGTTGTAAAAAATTACAGCTGCAACTTGATTAAACTGCGCACTTACTACTTACACGTGCTGCGCACAAAAGGAAATGGTTGCACACAGACGCCGGCACTTTCAATATGGTGGACGCAGCTTGCAGTGTGGCCAGCTTTTTAAAGCTAACACAAAGCAATGCCTTAAAAAATACTAAAAAAGTTACGCGCCAAATTTTGCATACATTTATTCAGGCCTGTTCTAGATTTCGACTCGTTTTGAAAAGTCATAACGAGTGCATTCCGACAAATGGTGTTCTAGATTTCGACCGAGTTCGAATCCACTTCGAATCGTTTTCGAATCGTTTTCATTTAGACCAGCTGTGCAGAGCAGCTGTGTTGTTTATGTTTATTTATATGGCGCTAAATTGAAATGGAAGCGGCATCATACAGCAACCGTCTTTTAAAACGGACACGTAGTAAAAACATAAGCAATTTGTAGTTTGCATTTTAGTTTTAAAAGTATAACATACAATTTTTCGCCAACTCTATGTGTTTATTTTATTTTAGTCGGCAAATTATTTTAAGCAGCAGTTTCAGAGCCACCTTCAGTTACATCTCTGCTACATTCCGCTTTGATTGAATTGTTGTTTGTTTATTTTCCATAAGCATTTCACAATTGTATTGGTCATGCGGTTAATTATCATCGCTTAAACAGGCACATTTCTTTCTCACAGTCATATTTCCTGTAGTTGACATCGTTGGTGCTTGCAAATTTGCCAACATTTGACAACGTTAGTATTGTGTTTTGCTTAGCACTTCCTTTTTTGCTCCTTCAAAAATGTATTACTCCAATTAACTTAAAAAAAGCGGATCATTGTTGTTTGTTTAAAAAGTGCGCCAAATTTCAAGCAAATTGCCAGCTGATCAGCTGATCACCCATCGATAAGTTGACTTGTAGAGTTACCTCAAGTTTTTGAACATCCATTTTATTAATTTAATTTTTCTTTCTGCCAGACATCTTTCTGACAGACAAACATTTTTTATTTATTTACCAATTTTGGTACAATTTATTTTATATACATATTTTAAGCCATCCATTAATAAAATTATCTTCGAATTTACTTGTGCAACACGACAACACGACTACACAATACACATTTCGAAGTTTTGTTTTGTCTAAGTCAACTGTATAACATTTTTTGCAACGTTCTTTGCGCAGCGTGATCAACAATAGCGGCCAAAAGTATTTTCACAGCACTGTGCAAAATGATGTACCGCTTACGAGTATATCTAAAAAAACGGTAGAACTAACAGAATCCATTTTACTTTTGAGAGAGAGAATCTGTTATTAGCTTTAAGTGAGCAAAAAATTGCACTGATAACGCTTTGCATTTAAATGTGAGATAATGCGTTTTTGGCTGGTCAAAAGTATTTTGACATTGTGATTAATTCCAATTTCTTTGATTCCCGTGAGGTAAAAACAATGCGTAGCAATTTTAGAAGTTGTTTTTATATATTTTAGAAAATAAAATCCCATTTTCTTTTACTTAGCTTTTTTTTTTTAATCGGAAAAATATCACAAATTGGTTAACTTGCTGATTTTCCGATGAAAACCTATGCCTATGAAAACATAAAACAATAATAAGTTGAAAAAAAAGTTAGAAAACAGCTAAAGGTGGCCAGCTTTACTACATTTGTAGCTAGTACAATCCATTAATTTAATCAAAAAATAGCCTTAAAAGGTTAACATTTGCTAAATAATATAAAAACAAGGCATGTATGATGTGGGAACACAAATTATGGACATATAAAGTTAATTTAAAAATCGTAATTCAAAAATATAAAGTTTATTAAAGGAAATTAAGATACAGGTACGTGTAACTACTCAGGGTGGAGGCTCCTTATCTTTTGCGAATGTTTAAGACTCATTTGCTTGGGTGATTTACATAGTACCAATTAATAGCACAATGACAAAAATACAAATATTTACACATCCTAAATGACCGGGCTTCCACTTCAGTGCGCAGAATTATTTTACAATTCTTTATTATTGTTTAGGATAATGCTTAATGCATAAATGCCCATATGAACAAATTTTTTGAGGAAAGTTAATAAATTTAATTGACTACCTCAAAGCTTGGATCTTAACAGAATAGAAAAGTTTAATTAATATCAGCACATTAAATACAAAATAAGGTGCCTACCAAGATCGCGAGAAGATACAATTGCTAAAAAAAGAAGACGTTGGAAGAATATTTTACAGGAAGCAGAGAACAAATTTGTAAAATCAAATCCTGAACTTTGGCAAAAGGTCTCTGACGTCAAAGGAGTGCTTACTTTTCATTATTAATTTTATTTAAACTAAAGTTACAGCTTTTTCGCTTCATTTGTCGAACTAATTTGAATTGTCAAAATACTTTTGTCCACTACCATTTATGAAAAATCGTTCTAATTTTCCAAACTTAAATATTAACAATAGTAAGCTTATGCGTTTTGAAGAGCTTATTTCATTACTATTCTCAAAAAAATTATTAAGAATTATGTATATAAAATGTGGCCGTCGGAGGCGTAAGTGGTAGCGTACCTCTAAAACCGAACGTCGGTGGTTCGATTCCCCGCAGGCACTGGTGCATTTGCGTAGCACTGGCATCGCTAGCTCAAAGTCGCTATTTGCCATAGAAAGTCTCTATTACTTAAAGACACCGCCATTCGGATTCAGCTATGAGCTGTAGGTCCCTGTTCTCTTGGAACAGCTATTAATAGAGATCCCAAAAAAAGGGAATTTATTTTATATAATAAATAGATCATAAGAAATTTACAAATCCATTTTTTTTTCTTATGTCAATATAATTTTGCCCACTATTGTACTTATATTATTACACCATGCCAGGTTCTTTGCCTCCCACTCTCCTGCCAATGCACTTTCCGTTTTCCAATGTAAATTACAAAAACAAATTCGCGAGCTCTCTCTTTATTACTCTCTTTGTTTTTTGAGCTCATGACCACTGACACAACCCTCGCGTATATTTGTTGTTGGCCAACTGATTTTCAGTTAAATATTGTTGTTATTTTTCGTTCGTGCTCTCTGCATGGATCCTGCTTGCGGAGTAAAGAAAAGCAAAACAAAAGAGAATAAAAAATCAGTAAATCGCGCCTTTGACTCGGTCGGTCACGCGCTGCTGTTTAATGTAAAATTAATAAGTTTACTCGTTATAAAAAATTGTTACAATGTTGTAATGTTGCTATTGAAATAATTAACAATACATGGAAACAATAAGTTAATAAAATGTAATTATTTTAAATAAGTAAATCAAAAGTGCGCATAAAACTTGGCAGTAAAAAGTGTAAAAAGGCAAAGTGGAATTTCGCATAATGAGCGTGGGTGTGACCTTTGTTTTTTTGTTATTTTTTTTTAATGCAGTGAATGCAATAAGTGGAAGCGCGTGTGTGTGCGTGAAGAGAGTAATAATTAATATCTTTGCTCTCTTTGGTTTCTTATTTCAATAAAATGCATTGAAGTCAATAAGTGCAAGCGGTATGTCTATTGTGTGTTAACTGGTTTTAAAAGCAGCTTGTTCTGCTTTAGTGTGTGTGTTTTTTTATGCTTTTTTTAAGTGTGTGTAATTAGTGATTTTGTTGTTGTTGTTGTAATGCCCTGTAGCCAATTTGGTTATTGGTTAATTGTAGAGTGCAAAGTGCACATTGTCAATTTGATATTATTTTGCTTTAAGAGCAAATGATAATTGAATAAAATAATATTGAATGTAATATTAACTACAATATGCAGGTAAGTCGGCATGATTTTTAATTTTAAAAGCGTTTTATTTTCACTAAATTAAATTAAATGTGTCAATAATCATTCATTCTAATTATTATAAATTAAAAGAATCCAACTAGTCTCTGTTTTCATATAATTGATAGAATATTAATTCAGCTTGAAAATATCGCGGCATTGTTTTGAGAACAACTGAAATTTTAAATCAAGCTCAAAATTGTGATAAATTAATATACGCATTTTTAATAAGTAAATCAAGGAGAGGAAACAGCTAAAGTTAGAGTAAAATGGAAGTGACAATTTTACTTCAAACATTTAGTCAAAAATAGATCGGCAATTACACAGTTTACACAAAAAATGAAACAAAAACTTGTTTTTGCGCACTTGTTTCAGTTATTCCTCAATATCTTGTGAACAAAATTTGTATTGACATGAAAGACGATCAGATCGAATGGTATTGATGTGTCTCTTTACACTGATATATAATATGTAAAGATTTAGTAAAAATTTTTGAAGTTACAAAGACAAAGTCGAAAAAAGTGTTACTTTCGACCATATTCTTCAAAATACCCATTTTCAGCGTGCTTTTTATGACCAAACATAACATCTACAGTTCCTATCCCATTTCGAAGCATCTTAGACTCGAAATGTTCCTAAAAGAATTCTCTTTCAGCATAAAGTTTAACCTAAGCTGGATAGGTTTTCGAAAAACTAGCGATTTTAGGATGGATGTAGATGTTCGTTTATAAAAGAATTTATTGACGTGCAAGTACATATAACACAGGTGCAGTTCATCTCTGCTAAACAATTTTAGTCATGGATCGTCTAACAACCGAACAACGCTTAAAAGTGGTACAGGCGTACTATGTAAATAGTTCTTCTGTGAAAAAAACATAGTGGAGGCCAGGTTCTGGTGAGTCACCATCTCAGGAATTACGTCGAATTTACAAGATTCAAATGACGCAACAATTAAATCCCACTGAATCATTATCAGCATCGCTTCTTCGTTCAGTTTTTGTCAAGAAAAAAAATCATCGCAAATTACGATGTTCCCATATGGGCCTGTAAAACAAGCTGTGATAGTTTTTTTCATACATAAGTGAGTAGTTTCAAACTTGCATCTGGATATACATTTGCCCAATTTTGTTGTTAAATATACTTACGAATAAAATGCAATTAACAAACAAACCAGCAGTTAGTCTCACCCTATACCATCGTTGTATTGTGGTAAGTGCATTATCGTAGCAATAACCAAGGAAAAGTTTGAGGTATACTTTGAAAGTTTTTACAAGAGTAATTTTAATTTAGTTACTTGCTTTGGATTACAATGTACATATATGTGCGGTGTGTGTGTGTGTGTGTGTGTGTGTGGTATGTATCTAAATTATTTTTCCTCTTCATCACTAGAGTGCTTTCCAAACCGGCCGGAGGGTTTACTGTGGAATAGTTAAAAAAAAAGTTGCATTATTTCCATTATGAACAAAGTAAATCAATAATATTTATGGGACAAATTTTAAAAGGTAGCTTAAGGACCTGAGTAGAAGCTAACTTTAAAGATGGCGAGAGTTTTGGGGTACCTTATTGCATGTATATTCGGTAGGGTTTATTCATAAGCTACGTGACGCTCCAGGTGTGAGGTAGATTCTTGCGAAACGACAAGGGTAATAATTATCATTTGGAGAATCTTCAAAAATATTCCATTACTGTGTCGCAAGGGGGAGGGTTGGGGTATATTTTGATGAAATTGAGCGTCACTACATATTTTATGAATGATCACTTAAGTATTCCTAAAAACTTTCGATACCCAAATTTGTTTGCGAAATGTTCATAGAGATTCAAAAAGGCAATGAATTTGACACCAAACAAGTTTTTTTGACCAATTGGCCTATAAAACGAATGATATGAATTTGTTCAGATATTTGAAAAATTAAAATAAAAGTTTGATCAAAACTGGTTTCATAAAGTTAGCTTAGAAATGTTGAATCTACGCTCGTTATTTGAGAGAGTCTAAAACCAACGCATTGCGTAACCTTCTCAATATTCGATCAGGCTTTATAATGCTCGATACACATCTGAAATAAATTGTGACTTTCTTCATTTATGAAGAAGACAATGAATACTTTATTTGATGATGAGTTAGCTGGTAGCCTTAAAAGGTCCTTCTTAACTCATAGCATAGACAAATAGGTAGCAGCATAGGGGTATGCGTATTTGTATTTATTTCTGAGCAGGTCCTAACAATTCGCAATGGTAATCCTTGTGTAATATGCTTATACTTTGCTTAATACCAGAGGTGCCTAATTTCCTTTCCGGCGAAAGTGCGCTTAGCTTCTAGGCAGCCTTCTACCACTGCCGCATAGAATGAGTTCCTTGCTGAATCTTAGAAGGAAGGCCACGAGGGGCACTCCACAAGTCGGGGACATTTCGCCGCTCTCGACGACCTCATTCTTGCTCTTGAGAGAATAAGATGTAGGGTCACAGCATCTGGTCTGATCAAATTCTTGCCCACAGTCAGTGAGTTACTAGAATCTGCACTTGACGTCACTCTAAGATGGGCACAGCAGATCAGCCTATAGGTTAACCCTCAAAAGTACCAACTGATGCTGTTCATTAGAAAGTACATGATCCCCAAGTTCAAATGGTGAGGGCGGAGATTTCTCGTAGTAACGAAACTTCAAAGATCTACAGAAGCGAAATACTTAAGTGTCATTTTGGACTCTGAACTCTCATGGAAGAGTAACTCTGAGCAAAGGGTGATGAGAGTGTTGAGTGCTTAAGGCTTATGAGCCTTTCATCAACACCATCTAGTGAAAGACGTCACACACAATTTGTACAAACAATTCTATATAATCAAACTAGGTCATTAGCGTCATCAAGCATACTGGAAATTATTGTAAAGTAATATAAAGGTATAAACCCTGAGAGCTACAACGCTGCATCCTGGCACTTAAAGGAAACAAATGCATGTCTACTTTGCCGTGATCTCATTAACAAGCAGATCTCTCTACATAGTTCTTACGCTACTATGTTATATCATGTGTTGACACATCTCAAGGCAGTTTATTTTGAGGTTTATACATATATAAACAATTCAATTATGTTATTAGGGAACGACCGCTACAACCCTAAGTTTTTGCTCATTATTTATGATCTAAGTGTGCCGTGTGTCTTTTGCCCTCATGAAAAAGTCAATGATCTAACCCAACACATCCTGGGAACACAATTCAGGTAGTAAATGCGACTCACGCGCACACAACCGATAGCTCGTGAGTTATCGTGACACTTGAGCACGAATGCTTGTTACCTGATCGCGTGCCCAGCAGAGGTTTAATGTATTGTATATAAAACCTGACTTTGTATTTAAGGTAAACCTACAATTAATGGCAGCATCCTAATTACCTGACTCCTTTAAACAAGCATTTAACGTTTCATGGCGCAACCTTGCAATTTTGAACCATTTTTGACAACTTGTCTATACGCATGTGCAAGCTGCAAAAGCTACCTAAAGTGTTTCCTCTCTCAGATTTCATTAATAAAATATGGTAGTAACCTACCTGAATAAACTACTTCTGGCATTCCATCGATAAGACGTGTGGCCGTAAATGCTTTCATATTCTGCAAGTTATTCATATCCGCATCTGTCAATAAAAGTAATATTTAATAGTTGTATAGAATAAAATAAAGCTCCCGGATTCCTACCATTATTTACACAAACAATTTCGTCTTCTTCAATCATTTGGGCTATGCTCATGGGGGCCACCTGCATTTGCTCTGTGGTTCTAATCTGACCAACTTCATATGGGGCCAAAGTTGTGTCTATGGGTTTAATTCTATCGACAGGAGCAGTTGTATCAACAGGAGCAGTTGTATCAGTTGTATCAGTTGGATCAACCGCCACTATAGTACCTACTGGTGCTTCAGTTGTTTCCACTGGTCCAGTTGAATCAGCGATTGTTGTTGTATCCACTGGTGTGCTGGGATCGACTGGCGAATCTTCGGTGGTTGCACCATCCGTTACAATTGGCAGCTCCGTTGTAGAAGAATCGTCGATGATAGTTGTTTGTGTTGTTGTTTCCCAGACTGCAATTGTGGTAGCTTCCGGAGTGGTTTCATGGTTCACTGGCAGTTGGACCATCTGGACAGTTTGGTACATGTATATGTGTGTGTATTTAGGTGGGTGTGTGTGTGTGTGGAATTAATAATTTTGAATTTCGTGTTTTGGTTATTGAATTGTTTGAATGATTAAATTTCCTCTACTTGTGGGTTGATCGATCTCATGTACCTCCTTTACAGAGTTGGGCTATGGTATGTTGCTGCAAATAAATGTGGGTTAGTGGGTGTGGTTATGTGTGTTGATGTTTTCTTTTTCTTTGGTGAAGCCTCTTTAAGTTTAAGTGTGGGTGTTTATGTATATATGAAGGTGCATGTGTATATTTTTATGTGTATGTGTGTTTGCATTTATGTTTAGGTTTAAACTTCATCTAAATCATCATCCTCTGTCAAATCGATCACGTCCACTCCGGAAACTGGCGGCTGTAGAGATGGCAGTGGCCCAAATTGCAATTTGCGATCACCCAGCAGCTTCCGGGCCAACCATAGGAAGGGTTTATCCAAATTATATTTTGTTTTAACCGACAACTCATAAAAGATTAAGTTTTGGTCACCTTCGACACAAAACATATCTGCCATGGGGCGGCTTTTTAAGTCGGCTTTGTTGCCGCATAGCACCACCGGAACGTTTCCACAAATCCGTCGCAAAATATGAAGCCTTTCGGACACGCTTTCATTAGTCGCGAGCGATTCTAGTTCGGCCATAATTATGGCACACTGGCCGTTCTTGTAAAACGTCCCCCAATGGTTATGCCCTAACTGCCCCATGTCGCGTACCATGAAGTGAATGACACCTCTGTTGGTTTGGAAACTGATGGTATAAACGTCCCAAGTAAATGTAGGCGTGTGATCGTCTTGAAACTGTCCGGTTACATGGCGCTTAATAAAAGAACTTTTGCCTGTGCCGCTGTCGCCGATTATAAGACACTTGAATATGATTGGTACTCTTTTGTTAGACATGTTGAAAATTCTTTGTGCTGTCGTCAAAAACCATTTACCACTCGGAAACACAAATAGAGATCTGCAAATAGTTGCAAACTTTCGATTACTATTCAAACTTTCGATAGTTTTTGTTAGCTTCTTATGTGCTCTGAAGCGCAGTTGGGCTGAATGAAACGAATGTTTTAGTTATTCATGAATAGATCATCTTTAAAAGTTGCACATTTTATATTACCTAAAAAAGACAGTCCCGAAATTCAATTAAGAACACCTGTTTTTATTTTAAATATTAAGTTTGAAGTTATTTTAAAAGCATATGTGACTCAAATAATATTTTTAACGATTATTCATTCCGAATGAACTAAAAACTTATCTAAAATAAATAAAAATAACTTCAAACTTTAAATAACATTAAAAAACGAAATTTATAGCACTTAGCTATTTGTTTATTGCAATAAATTGACAACATGCCAGGGTTCTGACATAACCTCTTAAACCCTCAAGTTATTATGAAGTTATCTCAGAACTATGACAAAACCTCATAAAACCAGTTTTTTCAACCTTTGAAGTGCTGGGATTTTTCGAACCTCGGCATCGAATTCAGCTATCCTAAAAAAAATTTGTAGTTATGTTTTGACCCACGAACTTAATTTTTTTTTTTATTCAGCTGAGTTATACATAAGCTTAAAACTATTTTTCGATCAAATTTATGATTTTTTGAGTTTTTGTCAGAACATTAACATGCTGGGGTTTTCCGGAGTTTAGATTTTGCTTAAGCAAGCTCAAACACATGGGTTTGAAGGGATTGGGAAAGAATATACTGGGCAAAGTATCTGAAAGCATTCCAGCCTGACGATCGCCAGCATTCTCCTGAACCCTACTCTTCTCTATCTCATAGTGGTGCTCTCTCTCTCTTTGGATGGTCATTTAACACCCCATGCCATAAATAAACATTGAATGAAAGATGCTCTACAGGTCGAGATACGTTAAGGTTGCAAAGCTAAGCTAAGTAGATTAACACCGAAAACATAAGGAAAACATGCTGTGATCTCTGTGTATGGAACTATTTCAAAATGATGTAAGATATTTTTTCAGAAAAAACTTTGGAAAATAGGGTCCGTGACAAATGCAGCTATTCCTATCAGGTTCAAAATAGTAGATTAGATCTAAATATCTACGTCTATACCTAGCTATACCTCTTTAATGTTTCATGTGATTTGGAACCGAATGTTTTGTATCAAGAGGAATTAAAATGAATCAGTAAAATAGGTGTAATAATTCATGAATTTTATACCGAAATAATTTTTTAATTATTCTTTTATAAATGTATATATTCCGTACAAAAGCGTGATTATGCTTATTATGGAGAGAATATATCTCCATCAAGTTCTGTCTCTTGCCAATAGTTTGAGCTGGTTGCATATATGTTGACCAGCTCCTTGTTTCGAATCATTCTTATTCAGTTCGGGGTCTTCGGGGTCTTCCATGACGTCGATGGCCCTGCGGATTCCACTCTAGTGCTGATCTTGCAATTTCTTGATCTAGCTCTCTTAGCGTGTGGCCAATCCATGACCACTTCTGTCTCTTGCCAATAGTTTGAGCTGGTTCCATATGATATGTTGACCAGCTCCTCATTTCGAATCATTCTTATTCAGTTTGGGGTCTTCCAAGACGGCGCTGGCCCTGCGGATTTCACTCGAGTGCTGATCTTGCAATTTCTTGGACTAGCTCTCTTAACGTGTGACCAATCCATGACAATTTCTGTCTCTTGCCAATAGTTTGAGCTGGTTCCATATGATATGTTGACCAGCTCCTCATTTCGAATCATTCTTATTCAGTTTGGGGTCTTCCAAGACGGCGCTGGCCCTGCGGATTCCACTCGAATGCTGATCTTGCAATTTATTGATCTAGCTCTCTTAGCGTGTGGCCAATCCATGACCACTTCTGTCTCTTGCCATTTGTTTAAGCTGGTTCCATGCCATTTATTGACCTTCTCTTCATTTCGGATCCATTCTTATCCAGGTCGGGGTCTTAGGGGTCTTCCATGGCGTCGATGGCCCTGCGAATTCCACTCGAGTGCTTTTCTTGTCAATTTCTTGGTCTAGCTCTCTTAGAGAGTGGCTGGATCTCTCTTTTTTTTTTGTTTTTAACCATTTTACGAAAAAAATAAATTAGAAAGGAAATTTTCCTAACTACTTTACTAAGGGATTAGGCCAATAAAAATATTTTGCTTTCATATTTTTATCAAGTAGGGTTTTTTTTTTTTTTTCTAGGAGCTAAGGTTAAATTTTTGATATTCCCAAAATGCCATAATTTTATTTATTTTTTGTTTTTAAAAGTAAAGATTTAATTCTAAGTTACAAAATTAAATAAACAAATAATTATATGGGAATTTTTTTAACTACTTTTCTAAGAGATTAGGCTAGTAAAAATATTTTTCTTTAAAGTTTTTATCAATTTGCCTTTTTAATTAATTTATTTTTTTTTTGAGAGATACCCGAAATGCAAAACTTTTATGAGATAATTTTTTTTTGTTTAACTATTTAACTTTTTTAAAGCCAATGTAATCCTTAATTGAGCATTTTTAATAGCTTCAAAATTGGAGCACTCTTCAAAGGATTTGCGCTCTCACAAGACGCCATCTTATCATAACTTATTTTAGTTGCTCTCAACTTGCATCTTTTTCTTGCGAAAGTTGCCACAAAAAAAAAACAAACCGTATAAAAATTGAGCACATAATTTAAAAACTTGCTCAGTAGTAGTAGACCGACCCCCTCCGGCTGGCATGCCTCTCTCTCGCTATGCACCAAGCCCGGAATAGCCCGGAACAGAGTAAAAACTCAAAGAAACCGCCGCTTAGCAACCAAGCACAAAAGGCAAAGGTCTAACATCCATTTAGTTCAACCGACCCCGCGGAGGACTCAGTCAGAAACTTGCCCAGTGCCCCCCTGAGCATTTTTTTTTCGTTGCTGTTGTTGTTGTATTATGGTTTATTTGTATTTGATGTTGTTGGTGTAGTTGTTGTTTTAAATCCATTAGGATATGACAACCCCTGCTTAAATTCAATTAAATTGTTTTCTCTTTGGGTTTACATTTCTTGGCAACTTTATAATTGTTTCATGTGTTTAAACCACCACCACCAACAACAACAACTACAACAATGGCATCGAGCGGGGAGTGAGAAGAATCTGTGCGACAGGAAGAAACACTCAGGAAAAAAGCCAAAAACCAAGCAGCCGGCATAAGGAATAACGCGTCCAAGGCAAAGATACCAAAGAAACGAACTTTTTCAGTAGCCTCAAGAGATTTTTTTCCATTTTCCCCAATGCTCTGCACTGTTGGCGTTTGTTTTGGTTCGGTTCGGTTTGGTTTGGTTTCGGTTCCGTTCCTCTTGTTGTTGTTGCTGGCATCGTTTTTGTTTTTTTTTTGCTCATGTTTTGTAAAACAATCAACAAAATAAAAAGTGAAATAAATAATAAAGAAGCGTAACGACATACAAAGAAAAAAAAAGGTAAAAAAAACGACAATAGCAGGAAAAAAAAAGTGGAAATGGTTACAAATTTTTTATTCGAAAATGATGCGGCTTTGGGGAACTCAGAATGCGCTTTACGATTTGAAAGTCATTTGATGGTTAATGGCAGAAAAATTGGTATAAGGAAAGCCCTTATACAAGATTATAAGGCGAATATTTTATGCGTTTAAATCGTTTTAAAAAAGTAGTCGAAAAGAAATCACATAAAAAAATCGTATTGGTTTAATTTGGAGCATGAGTTTTCTGAATGAATCCCAATAAAATTTTAGGATTTGTTTTTCGTAGCAGCAAAGATTATTTGGAGGTAATTGCACTTCTCCACAGTTGTAGCCGTAACTTAGGATCTACTGCTCAGATTTGAAAAAATGTTTAAAAATACTTTTTTAAAACTATTTTCTTCAAAAATAAGTACCTAATAATAGATATATATATATATATATATATATACATATTATAATATATATAATATAATAATAACAAATTTTCGGTTTTATGACATATCTACAGAAATATAACTTCTTAAGTTTGGTGGAGATTTAAATAAGACGATCTAGAAACATGTTTATTACACAATATCATTACATTTTCACGATTAAAAAAGCTGTTTAATTGAAACTTTGATGAAAAATATTTTTGTCAGCGCAGATCTTACAAAAATTTGGAAAATACTTTTTTATGTATAAGGGTGGGTCAAATCTATTACCGATTCGTGACGTCCCATAGTTCCATTTTAAATTTTGAGTCAAATAATTCTCAATTTTCTCAAAAAATTAGTAATATAAAAAATTACGTTTTCCACCGAGCCTGGCGCTCTCGGAGGGGCCCGGACTCGAGAGTCATTTGGGAAGTTTTTTGTTTAAAAAAATTATAGTAAATTATCATTCTACCAGAGCTCCGTAACATACTTTTTTGTTTAACCATATCGAATGTTATTATTATGATTGCAATGATAAAATATAATATGGTGATACAAAAGTGTATGTTATGGAGCTCCAATTAAGCTACTTTATATGTAACTGATCGATTAGGGAAGAGACGCTATATGGCCCATATAGTGCGCACCTTAGCTTTTTTCCCTATAAAAAATTCTTTATGTTGATCTCACACTTTTCAACAATTATACGTATTTTCTTGAATTAAGAAAAATTGATAGGGGCCCAGATCCGAGATTTCCCCGGGGACCGGATATTCTCTCTACGACCCTGGGCAGGTAAATAACTTCTAAGTTTGGAGCAGATTGCAGCACTGTCAAAAAAAATATTGTTTTCACAATTTCATTCGATTTTAAACGATTAAAATAAGCAATTTGATTACAATTTTAAACGATTCCATTCGATTTTAAACGATTAAAAAATCAATATATAGGCAAATATTTTGATAAGCCTAATCTTTTAAAAATGGTGCTAGGAAATTGTCTTTCCAAATTATTTTCCTATTTTACTTCGGGTCTTTTTTTACAGCGATGTTTTTTGATTGTTTTCTTCTGGAACGTACTCCATCTACCTTAAAAAAAATAGAACTATGAGTACTAGGGCGTCTTGCAAGAAACAATTTTTATTCGTGTTGTAATATATATACATTTTAAGAATTCCGCCTCTGAAAAAACAAAGCTTTAATACATTTTTATTATTATAACAATCAACCATGCTGCAGAAAACGAATCCGAATATTTTATTCGAAAGTGCAATTCGGAGAACGCAAGAACGAAAACAAACGAATTTTTCGATAACGAGCAAAACTTATTATGACCAATTTTTAAAATTAAAAAAATTTTGCAATGCTCCAAAAAACGAATGTGAATATTTTATTCGAAAGTAAAATTGGGAGCACGTAAAAACGGAAACGAAAAAAAGTTATTCGTGCATATTCGTTTTCTGTAGCATGGTTAATATTTTTAATTTTAAAAACTTGTTAAAATGAATTTTGTTCGTAATCGAAAAATTCAATCGTTTTCATTTTTACGTACTCCGAGGTCCACTTTCGAATAAAATATTCGAATACGTTTTCTGCTGCCGATGGTAATTTTTTTTTAAAACTTAAGCCAAACTATGCAAAAGAATCATTAAAAGTTGTAACTCTTGATATAAATTTGATCGATCTAAGATCTTATCGAATAATCTTTACAGTTATCTTCTAAATCTTCCTAGCTGCAGTTTAAGTTTTTAAACGTCATATTATTATAATATTAACACATAGAGTTCTTTACTTTGTAAGCTTTCTAGGGATTTTCTGTAGAGTTAAAAAAATTAGACTTTTTTTTGTCGAAATTTAAAAAAAAAACGTTAAATTAGTTCTCGAAGGGCTGACAAAATTTTTCATTCAAAATCGGTTAAAAAAATTAATTGATTCCTTAAGCTCTTTAGTTTTTATACGTCCCACTCTTATAACATTTAAAGAGATATTTATTTTATATTTCTCAGCTTTCTAGGAATCTTCTGTAGACCTCAAAACGTGAAAACATTTTTTTGAAACTTAGAAAAACCGTCGAATCAGTTCTGAAGGGCTGTCTCAAAATTTATTCAGAATCAGTTGAAAAATGGAAAAACTTGAAAGATTTCTTAAGTTTTTTACGTCATACTTTTATAATATTAAAAGAGATCTTAACCTTGTTTGCTGTGCAGGAATTTTCTGTAGATTTCCAAAATGTCGACGTTTTTTGTCAAAATTTAAATAAAGACTTAAATCAGTTCACAAAAGGCTGTCTCAAGTTTTATTTAAAATCGGTTGGAAAATGGGAAAACTTGAATAATTCCTTAAGTTCTTTAAAAATTAATTTTGAGATTTCCTCAAAAAAATTAAAAAAAAAATTGCCAAATTTTAATATTTTATTTTTATTGACCATACCAAACAAATGTAGCAGCTGGTACGAAATTGGATATAACTTGTTAAAGAACAATTTTTTTTTACGAATTTTAAAAAATTCATGATACCAGATCTAGAAGGGCTGTCTCAATTTTAAATTGAAAGCGGTTGAAAAACTGCAATGATTCCTTAAGTTCTTCAAAAATTTGTTTTAAGATTACTCATGAATAAAAAATAAAATTGTCAATTGCGTTCTAAAAAAATAAGAAAATTTTTTAAACCATATGGTATTAAAAAATTTAACATCTATTACGAAATTGGTTATATTTAGCTTTTCATAAATCAAATTTTTTTTCGAATTTTAAGAAATGCATTAGATCAGATCTAGAAAGGCTGTCTCAAGTTTAAATTTTAAATCGATTGCAAAACTGGAATTAGTTTAAAAATTCCTCAAGAAAATGGTCAATTGCGTTCTAAAAACAAGAAAATGTTGTTTTTGTCAACCATATGGTTTAACAAAAATTTAACAGCTGTTACGAAATCGGTTATAACTTTTTATAGAACAATTTTTTTTTTCAAATTTTAGGAAATGCATTAGATCAGATCTAGAAGAGCTGTTTCAAGTTTAAATTTGAAATCGGTTGAAAAAGTGTAATAAGTCCTTAAGCTCTTCAAAAATTTATTTTAAGATTTACCATGGCATGAAAAGATTCCTTATGTTCAAAATTTTGTTTTTGTAAACCATATGTTATCAAAAAAAAAAGTGTAACAGCTGTTACCAACTCGCTAATAAATTCTTATAGACACTTTTATCCTGCACTGTAGAGTGCACAATTTGTTTTGTTTTTTTTTTGTGTTGGCATTTCGATGCTGCGCCCCCGTTCACGCCCAGACAATACCGCGGCCACACACATCCGTACAATACATACACTCAACACCCCAGGACGACATATCTGCTGTCACTAGACAGGGGCTGGGGGCATAGGCTGTGTCGTTTTAACTGCCCCAACCCAACCCAACCCCAGCCCAGCCAGAACATAACACATTCTACTCCAAAACAGTAGAGCTGCCGCTGCCGTAAATATTTTAAAACATTTCATCTTTAACGTGAGCTCGTCTTTTTTCCGGCTTGTCGTTGCGGGTGTGTGTGTGTGGGATTTTTTTTTTGTTAGCCAGGTACGCTTGGCCAACAGCACCCAGACTACTGGAAATATAACGCGAAATCACGGCATAACTCGCGCAATAGCAGGCTGGGCTGGCAACAAACAACCCGGGACAAGTCCTCCGCCCAACTTGACGATTCCCCGGCACTCCACAACCAATAAGACCCCAGCCGAGTCCGGACGCAGTCAAACCACGGCTAACCGGCAACATTTTTACATGTGGTGACGCTGGCTGACGCTGATGTCGACATCACTGGCGGCTGACGGACCAGAAAATAAGCATTCACATTCACGTAGAACTTTCCTTTCCACCTTCCACCTTTAGAACTTGCCTCCTGCCGACTCTTCCACACTGTTGATGTTTTTGGCGTGCGGCAAGACGGCGAACAGGGGTGTGCGGTACACTGGAAACCCAAGAGCCCTGGCACTGAGCTTATTGCTTTGGCTTGGTTTGGGTAGTTGGATGTATATCGTAGTGTACTTTTGGTTACTTGAGTGGTGGCGGCGGCGGTGGCAGCGGCAAATGTTACAAATATTTGAAATATTTAAAATAGCACACACACTCGCACACACACACACACATATGTACAAACACACCCACGACATTTAAACATAAATACACATACTTATTGCATGTAGTGTATGAGTGTGTGTGTATGCTGCCATTTTGGGTGGAACCAAAAGTTTCACAGCATGACCTTTTCTTTTCGCTCCAAAACTTTTCATTCTGTGCATTATAAATGGCCAATTTCAATTTGATTTTCGGAGAAAATTTCGAACAAAGAACTTCGTCGGGATTGCAAAATTAGCTATGGTAGCGAGAGGTATACTCAAGATTTTGGATACTGCTGGAAAATTTGTGAAGGATGTTGGCAAAAAAAAAGTGGAATAAGCGTTTGCAATGTTAACAAGAGCGGGAGACGCCAAGAGAGCAAAATACGGATAATCTTTTTTCATCAGAATCTTATTAGTTGAACAAAATTTCAGACCTACGAGAGAACTTGGGCGCCGGAAGAAAGCGAAGAGCTGTACTATAACATCAGTGTTTTGCTTAACTGGGACTTGCTCTTATCCCATCTCTTGTGCATGGGAGCTAAATACCATCAAAACAAATAATCAGCTACCCACATGTAGCAGTTATTCATATAGATTCCCAATGCTCCGCCCAGGAGCGACCGACAAAATAGTCGATCAGGAAAATTATTATTATATTATAACTTTATGGAGCTGTTGGACAAAAAATGGATTTAATTCCGTCTAGTTTTTTAGCTACAGAAGAAGGGAAGTCTGGCGCAAATCATATAAAAAAATGGCGTACGTAAAGTCGGGCGCGGACGACTTTGGGATACCCTGTATCACTAGCTTGCAATAAAATCCGGTTCCTTCACAAAAAACCAAAAACAGAAGAACTTTTAACCAAACATTTTTTGTTTGACCGATCGTTCCTATGAGAGCTATATGATATAGTCAACCGATTTCGATCAAATTTGATACAGTGCTGTAATTCCTTAAAAAAGATCTAAATGCCGACTTTAGTTCAAATTTTTTTAAAAACAGACGAAACACAACGAATTTTGTATATAAAACGTTTTTTGGACCGATTGGCCCTAGGGAGCTATATGATATAGTCAACCGATTCGAATTTGGTACAGTGCTTGGGAACTATAAAAAACTTTTGAATACCAAATTTGGTTACGATATCTTCATTTAAAAACGAATTATCCATCTAAGACTTTTTTTTTCGAGTTCGTCACAAACAGCTACATATATAATTCATCCCCGATATCAAAAAAATAGAATAAACTTTTCTCCTATCGTATAATATGGGATCCAACGTGAAGGTTTGGTTACTCTAGCTCTTACCATCTCTGAGATTTAGGCGTTCAAACGGACAGACAGACGGACATGGGTATATCGACTTTTCTATTCACCCTAATCATATTTTAGGTAACTTTGAGGTGTCTCCGACGTCTCTTTCTATATGTTAAACACATTTTCGGCTTGCACAAACTTAATATACCCTTTGTACCATACGGCATAGGGTATAAATATTCAAAAATATTCCGTAAATGTGTCACAAGGGGAGGGGGAGGGGTCCATTTCGACGAAAATCAGCGTAACGTAATTTGTGGATGATCCCCAAAGAGCTGTTGCCGATGGATTTCACAAAACCATCGAATCCTTAAATATGGCTTGTTCGTTTAAAATTATCTACCGGTCCTATCTTTCAACTTTTCTGGATACTCTTATTATTTACCAAGATTGCTTTATTGCCAGTCTCGACAAGAGATGGGGGAAAGGGGGCGATTCCTCCGTAGTTTTGTCAGGGCCCCTGATTACCACCTGTAATTACTGTCATACTTAGAAAACACAATGATTCAAGCTAAAAGTGTAATGGAGGGCCCGGATTTTCTCTCTACGGCTCTGGCTATAGCATTCTAAGCCCATTCAAGATTCCACAGCTTTGTTTAAATCTTTGCCTAACATGAGATCTTTTAAAAGAATCACAGTAGAGTTCATTTTGTTTGTTTGTTAACCGCTGCCTAAGGCGTATTATCTGAATGTTTTCGGTCGGTCACCATCTCTAACGAGGAGTTGCTCTCCAGACCACGTAGCACCTGCAAGACCACGTAGCACCTGGAGAAGATCCACGGAAGCTGAAATGAATTCTCTTAGGTTAAGCTGTAACGAATGAGGAAATATATCTCAAAATCGAGTTCGATGGAAGATAGCAAGTCGGATGGAAGACGCCCTTTGCTCTAATAGGAGATAAAGGAAATCAAATATATTTTGTACAAATTCTCTTTGATATTATATATGTACGTCAAAATATGGAATTGGGTATATTTCGAAATGGTAACTGTATGCAAAATTTCGGAAGTTCTCATGTCTATTTATATGCTCTTATAAAAAGTCGAAGCGTCGTGACGTCACTGCACAACTCTCACAAACGCAAGTCGAAATGTCAGAGCATTCTATGCCGACACTGTGAATTTTGTAACAACTTCAATATATTCCAGCATTTCATCATAAAAAGATAAACGGCCCAATAGACTGACCAAATTATCCACGACAATATGCACTTGGAGTATACAATATTTTGGCAGGGCGTAAATTTTACTTCGGAAATATAAATAAATCATCTAAGCCAATGCTCCAAAGAAAATTTAGCAGCTCAAGTACAAGATTCAATGCGAAATCACCTGAATTGGGTTAACCGATATAACATAATATACATATTGTAGTATTTTTAAACGAAAAAACAATTTCGACGAAATTCCAAACTATACGCAACTCTTGAAACATATCAGATTGTTCAAAAAGTTCCATTCAGTTTTATTCAGTAAATTCAAAATACAAGATTACTTATCAAAATCAATATTGTCCTCTTCAAAGTATTCCCCACCATCGACTGCTACGAGCTTATGCCAGCGCTTGATACAGTCATCAACTGGACTAAAGCCGTAAATATATTCCAACATTTTATCATGACAAGATAAACTGCCCTATAGACTGACCCAATTATCTATGACAATATGAACTTGGAGTATACGATATATGAGCAGGATCGCACAAAAACTTCTTAGGGCGTAAAAATAATCATATATTTTTTCTTTGGAAATATCTATAAATATATATAAATCGTCTAAGCCAATGCTTAGTTCAGCAGCTCCAGTCCAAAATTCATTGCGAAATAACCAGAATTGGACACATCGCTTGAAAGCTAGCTAAGCGATATAATATGGCAGGTATTTTGACTGAAAAAAAAAATTCGACGAAGTTTCAAATTATGCGACTTGAAGCAATGCTTGAAACACACTAAACCACATGATCAAAAAGTCTTCTTCAGATAATCCAAAATACAAGATTAGTTATCTAAATCGATATTATCCCCTTCAAAGTGTTCTCCCCCATCGACTGCAACGCACTTATGCCAGCGCTAGATCCAATCCTCGAAGCATTTTTCATTATCAATTTCCGGTATGGCCATCAGAACCATTTGCGATTTTTCGATGACCTCGAACCGGATAGCAAAAGGCGCAGGCAGATAAATGAGGTGAATTTTCAACCAATCTAAGTGGGGTACGACAAAACGCAGCAAGATATCCCTTATACTTGATTTAAAGAGCTTCTGTAGGCATCTGCTCATCTTGGAAATTATAATGACAAAATAGTACATGATGTTGGCGACGTCAAGTGACCCAGTACATGTGTATGTGTCCATCTGGCAACGCCGTACAACAAGCATGTACATATGTACATAAGCATATACATATGTACTATATACAATAAGATTCATCGAATGCTTCAAACTGCAATTTTACATGCTCCATAAAAATGGCTTCTTACTTTTGGATTATCCCGTAGATCCAAATTAGCAGCTAGTTGTCCATGTTGTTGATGAATCTTTACATAAACTTATGTCCTACGGTATGTATGTACATAAGCTTATACATATGTATTCAAAATGATTCATTGAATGCTGCAAATTCAATTTTACATGCTCCATAAAAATGTCTTACGTTTGGTTAATCCCGCAGATCCAAAATAGCAGCTAGTTGTCCATGTGGCTGATGCATCTTTACATAAACTAATTTCTAGGTTATGTGTTTGGTAGCACTGAAAAATTAGCAATAAAAATCACTCGTAAATATGAACAAACCTCTGTGTTAAATGAAACACTCGTTTTTATGTGGCGTTGTTTTACATTATATATTTATTATAAATTCTATATAATGTTGTATGTAATAAATAGTACGATACATAGCTATGTTGGTATATAAGCAGTTGCATTATATGCAGCCTCCTGTACTGGATAATAATGTTTAACCAGATGCTTTGGCATTAGATAAGTCCCTATATTGCCTACGAACTTCACCTTATACATGGGAATATAGGCCAGCAAACATTCACCCACAATCTCTTCGAGCTCTGGATAAGAAAGTTCGTTTATAGTCATTTTGGAGCTAGTAGGTAAGACAAGACGCCACGTTCGAGGACAGCCAGAAAAAGAACCATGCAAATATAAAACCAAGCATAGGTAACTATGACAGTGTTGTTAAACGTTTTTAGATCAATCAGCTTAAACTTACTTCTACAACACTATCACTTTGTTCAGTTTGGCGCATTTCAAGTACATAACGATTGTTTTTTATTCATCAAGCATTATGAATAATTCGAATACATCTAATTCTATTTTTACGCGATAGACACGTTCCCAGAAAAAAACGTAAAAAGAAAACAGTATTCATATAAAAGTAGAGGTTTGGTTCTCCGTTGGAAAATTCAACTAAACAAATATCAGTTTGCGATATAAAATAATTGTTTTTAAGCGGGGTTTATAATTAAAGTATTGTATTTTTTTTAAATAGCTTAGTAGATAAGAAAAAACCATAAATAATATTATTTAACAGCTGATAGTTGAATTTGCTTTGACTTTTCATTATGGATAGACTTACTCCAGAGCAATGCTACCAAATTGTTGAAATTTTTTGTCAAAATAATGATTCCAATAGTAAAAAAACACACCCAACTTCGAGGTAAACCCTCTTTGAAAAATCTGGCCCATCTGATAAATTTGCTCAGAGCAAAACTAGATACATTTAAAAATCCCTAAAATAGTTCGCAAATAGAGAATTTTTGGAGAGTAACAACTCCTGCCTAAATTCGGTGGTTGTTGGATAGTTTATTCCGTTTCAAACCAAATGTTCTTGGAAATCATTTCATTTCCATTTCGGTCCTTTTTTTGCATGAAATTCAGGTCTTTCGGCACCCGCATTTCAGCGACAGGTCTGAGGCCAAAATGTCTTGGACGGATCCAAATGCAATGCCCATTTCCTCTGACAACTCTTTTATTGTAAAAAAAATATTAAAATTCATAGAATGTCAATGACAGATGTGGCAATTGAAGAAAAAAAAAAGAGAAATCAAATTATATGACTGAGAACGCCAGACGGTGATGATTCCGGATACTGTTTGAGTATGTGCCTGAAGGCAGCCTCTCTATAAATTCCATATAATTTAAAATTGCTTATAATTATATAAATAAAAGAATAATAATTGGCTTGGTTTCTTTATAACCACTGGACATACCGATTGCTAATCCAGATCTGTATACAATTTAGTATTAAGGGTTATTCATTTTAAAATTTATTTTGTATACCCTATACTGTATGGTATTTATATTAAGTTTGTCCAAGCCGAAAATGTATGTAACGTATAGAAGGAGTCGTCGTTACCTAAAATTTGATCAAGATGAATAGAGAAGTCGATATACCCATGTCCATATGTCCGTCCGTCAGTCCGTCCGCTTGAACGCCTAGATCCCAGAAATGGTAAGAGCTAGAGCAACCAAACTTTCACATTAGATCCCATATTATTTCATAGGTGACAAGTTTATTTTATTTTTTATGATATCGGGGTTAAATTATATAGACGACCTCAAAAAAATCAAAATCGGTTAACTATATCATATAGCTCCCATAGGACCGATCGGCCAAAATAACTTTTCTTATACAAAACTCGCTATATTTCGTTTTATAATAAAGATATCGGAACCAGATTTGGCATTCAGAAGGTTTTTAGAGTACTTAAGCAATGGTCCAAACTATATCCGTTGATAATATCATATAGCTCCCATAGAGCCGATCTTCCAAATAATCGATTTTTGAACAAAATTTGTTGTGTTTCGTTTGTTTGTGAAGATATTAAGACCATATTTGGTATTCCTTGTTTTTTTTATAGTTCCTAAGCAACGTACAAATCGGTTGACTATATCATATAGCTTACATAGGACCAATCGGTCCAAGGAAATTGTTGCTTAAAAATTCTTATGTTTTTGGTTTTTATGAAGGATCAATATTCTCTAAAAAATTTCCCTAAATAATATTCTTCAAAATAATTTATTTGCTAGTTCGTCGAAGTTCTACCAATGTAGAGCTTTAAAAATGTTATCTTTAGCTTTGAAGCTAAATTAAAATACATTTGCTACTTACATATTAGGAGGTTAGGTTAAGGCGGCAGGTAGGCCGTGACGTCATAAATCGCTTAGGCCAAAAATAGGCCCGTTGTGATACCACAATAGTGGGCTATCCTTCTCCACTAAAAAGGTCCGCGAGATGTTCTAATTCACAGCCATCCGATAGCCTGGATAAACCTCGAAAAGCATTTCAGACGCTGCTCTGAGAACTGGGATAGGTCATTTAGGAAGTGGGAGTTGAGAAAGCGGAACCTTCTCCCAGTCAGTAACATCAGAGGAGCTCTACCGTCCCCTGCTATACACTATAAGGACTTCATTTGGTACAACATTTGGAGAAATTTTGTCAACCCTTGAAGCAATGAGAAACTCACGACTGTTCACAAATGATTACTAGGTATATTCAAAACTATTTTTCTTATTATTTTCTAATTTTGATTCGCTAATCGAACTTGAGATTGCTTTTGAAATCGCTCAGTAAAAATCTGTCTGGTAGTCAGCCTCCCTCACCCTAATTTTATTGCCCTCAGCTGCTAGGCAGCAACCCAGCTGTTAATCCATTAACTGACTTAACTCTCAAAAGCAAACCAGAGATCATAGATTTCTTAGAAGTCAAGCCCTTGTTGTGCCTGCTATTTGTAGAACCCTTCAAACCGCCCATTGTTTTGTGGTTGTTGTCGTTTTTTGTTTCTATTTTTTTTTGTTCCCCCCAATTTTGTCTAAAAGTCAAAAGCTGAAAGTCAATTCCAGAACATAGTCAAGCTGGTACACCTGTGGACATATTTTAAGGTCCTTACCCACTGCCAGGACACACACACACACACGCTGCTTCCCTCTCTCACGCCTTTACACACAAACGTGTCGAGTAATGCTGTCTCATTCGGCAGCACTTCAAGGCGCAGCAGGAATTTTGCATGCCATATAAACAGACATAGACATATGTATGTATGTACTATGTGCCTACTTTGTGTAATAATATTTGTGTGTGCTTATGCGTATGTAAAAGGTAAGCACTTCCGCTTCCGCTTTTATGTTGTCCCCACACACACATTCGGCTTATGTCAGTCATCCCAGTCAGCCAACCAGTCAGCCTTCCCTTAATGTATGTTGGTCGCTTATAATTTTCAGTTGTCCACGGCCACCAAAAATCATCTCAAAGGGCAACGCGTGTATTTGGTAGCAGGTTCTGGTCCAGGTCCAGCTCCTCAATCCCCCAACCAACTGCTCTACATAGAATCAGCTTGTCAGGCAGTCAGCCAAAACTGCTTTGTACAAATCTAAATTATTTAAAGATAATTTGGACAGACTGTGTGCCTGCTCCCGCCTCCAACATCTTTTCATCTGCCATGTTGTTGATGTTCATATTTACATAAATGAAATGTCAAAACAAAATGCAAGCTATCGAAAAATAAAAGAAAAAAATAATCAATGGTATATAAGAGTGAAGCAGATTTGGGGATGATAAGTTTTAGATGCTCTTTCTTGAGTATTTACGGGGCAAGGAGAGTTTTAGGCGAATGTCAACGATTTCTTCTTAATTAGGCGCTCAATATGGGAAAAGGTGTCGGCTCAATAAACATCTTCACGGATAGTTCCAAGCTGGAAGGTGAAGGAGTTTAACTGAAGTGTCTTTCAAGCAGAGGTCATTGCAATCGAGGAGTCTCTGACAACACTAAGAAACTTACGAGTACGAAATAAGAACATACATATGTATCTTCTTGGAGAGTCCCTAGCTTCGTTGACATCGTGCATGAAGTCAATGAACAACTATCGCTCGTCTCCGGGGGAGAAGGCTAAGCAGCTTTCAATCCACCACATATGGATCCCAGGACATGGGGATATCGAAACAGCTGTATTGCGGATGAGCTGGCTAGGCAAGAAAGTACCAGCATTCACAATACGGACAAGGAACGACTGGGTATACCCATGGCGAGTTGTAAACTGAGATTACAAAACCATTTCCCCTCATTGCAATCCAACGTTTAGTCGGATATCGAATACGCGCAGGATCTCACGGCAAACTTGGCCGACATACTGCAGGAAAAGAACTAAGGAACTGTCTAAATCAAGCCCAATGCTCGACCGTAGTCGATGCTATTAGTGAAATTCCATGTTGCAAGGCTTAGCGCTTCCCCACTTATGTAGAAGCGGACGTGATTAGGAAGATCTGGAGACAGTGAAGCACCTTTGTACGAATATGGTTTCGATCCGTTAAGTCTTATTTTTTTAAATGCTCTATCTTAGCTCTCACAACAGAGTCCAAAATGCCTCATAAGGTTTATTCAGGCCGCCAGATGACTGTGACACATCTAATATAGGGGACATATTGAGTGGGTACGAGTGGTGAGGGGTCCAGTAGCGAAGGCTATTCTTGTCCTAAGTAAGGTGGCACGATAAGTCCCAACTAACCTAATGTATACCAACTGGGTGAATCATGATTTCTGGGTAGCATTTTTTTTTTGTAGCTCTTATAATTTCTGAGATCTAGATGTTCTTACGGACGTAATGTTTGTCAACTGATTGACGTAAGCTTCACATATGGCCTCCGCGGGAATGGAGATTGCAACTTTTGACCTCCAAACGTTTTCATCAATCGTTGTCTCCAAAAAATCTTGAGAATTTGCTGGTTTAAGACGATTTTAAATACTGATATGTGGACTCGCTGCAAACAGATATCGATGCGCCTTGAAATCCTGAAAAGGAAGTGGGGCTGGCTTGGGCACGTGCTAAGATGAGACTCAATGGACATCACTCGCAGCGCCATCGACTAGAACCCTCAAGCCAGCCGTCGCAGGGGCTGGACAGCATTGACCTGGAGAAGGAATCTGGAAGCTGACGTACGTAAAACCAACTAAACCTGGAGTGAAGTCAAGAGGTTGGCGCATGACACAGGGATATGGAGCGATCTCGTTGCGGCGCTTTGCTCCCCCGCGGAGCCATAACATCACATATACCTATATATGGTCTTTCGGATCAAGGTATTCATACGGATGTAGGGAAGTTCAATAGCTAATTCTTCTCCAGTGGACCCAATCGATATCACCTGCAGCACCATCGACAGGAACCCTCAAGGCAGCAGTCGCAGGGGCTAACTTAGCGCGACTCCGCAAACCTGAAGGAGGAATCTGGAAGTTGACGTATTCAGAGCCAACAAAACATGGAGGGAAGTGAAGGAACCTCGTTGCGGCTCTTTACTCTCCCGTGGACCCACACATCACATGTATATAAGGTCTCCCGGATCATATTCATACGGATGTAGGGAAGTGGTTCATTCGCTAATCGGAATCTTCTCCTGTGGAATGGGGCAGCTTATGGGCTCTAAAATCTGGTTGTTCATATGAGCAGACAGATTTGACTCAATGTATAAAGAACTTATGTTCCGCCGCCCGTTTGAGCCCCAACAATCCTCTGCTTACCAAACGCACATACCCTAGGTAAGTGTATTTATATAATAAAACTAGTGGGAGGACAAAGGACATTCCAAAAATATGCATTGTTTGTTTGTGGGGCACAAGCTGTGTCTCTGTGTGTGCCTCTCTTTTATTTGATTTTGATGGCAAGCCTTTGTTATGCAGTGGCAACAACTGCTGGTTACATGTGGCCCCCGTGTTCAGCACCATCCCCACTACACTTCTATTCAATCCGCTTCAATCGACTCACTCCGGCTGCCTTCCATATATAGCCATGACCATCAAGTGGCGAGCAGAGCAACTACTGGAGACCAACCAGCGAACCGGCGACGTTGTCGTCATCATCTTTTCGTCTGTGGCTCCTGCGGCAAATTAAAATTAGTTGTTTACTTTGCGCAACATAAACAAATAAGAGCGGCGACGGAAACCACAACCACAGCCACCCAGTAGAGTAGATGACAGTAGACGTTAGCAATGGCAACGAAGACGCAAACGGAGATGAAGCCGGAGACCATGTCTACTGCAAGTTTTGAGTTAAGTTTATCGAAGCATTAAAAAGAAATCTTATATTTTTTTTCATCATATTTATTTATATATTATACAGGGTCAAGTTTTTTTAAGTTCTTCTTTATGGCAATTTATTTAGCATATCCTTCTGTCTGTATGAATTCTCATAAGCCAGGAGAGCTAGACAACAACATTTTTTTTTATTAAGTAGACTATGCTTCAAGTTTTTAAGTTCCAAATGTTTGTATAATCCGTAACAAAGCTATTTATGCTTCAGACTGCCGTTGAGCTAATTTTTGGACACATTGTATAGCCCTAGGATTAACAGACAGTCATCGCAGTTGCCTGAGGGATGATAATTGGTGCATTGAAGCATCAAATCAATAAATCGTGAACAACGCCATGGACATGGGCATGGCCCAAAAGCTGTTTGTGTGTAATCAATTGCGAAACTAGGATTTGGTTTTGGGGGGAGCTCTTTACTTCGAAGTGTAGGTATATATAACGGAGCTCGCAAAAGACTTTTAATCCATTTTTCCAACTTTCAGGGGCGGCCCGGAGCCGAAAATCCACCCGTGGATCGGCCAATTCTTCCCAGTATATACATATAGGTATATCAGAGTCCGTAAAAAACTCAACCAACCCACTTTTGGAGGTGGGGTCCGTAAACGACAACGCCGCCGTAGATTAACCATTGTATGTAATGATTTATTCACAAATACATAGATTACCTTTTCACTATTATCTCTATATTTAAAGATAAAACATATGTAACTCAAGTGCTGGAATATTGCGTTTTGGATCTTTAGCTGCATCCAAGGAATATTGCCTTTTGGATCTTAAGCTGCATCCATGGATATAAGAGGCTATGGCCATTTCAAGTTGAGACAAAAAATTTGGTCCTATATGTCGTGATCGTGATTTCGATTAAATTCGATTCATTGAAAGTTGAGACGATAAAATTTTTCGTAGTTGAAGAGATCACAAAGTCGTCTAAGTTCTGGCCATTCATTTATTACCCCTATTTCCACAGATTTATACTTTTCCAAATCAACTTTGCTTTCATTTTAAATCCAAGCTACAAATAAACGTAGCTCTAACAATTTAAAAGGTAAACTTGTTGTTTTTGGAACACACCTCGTTCACTTTACATTGAGCCTCACACATGCCTACGTCATCATTTGCTGCATGAGTGGCTTAAATTGCAAAACGTGGTTAATTTATGCAAATTTAGCCACCACAAACTTCACTTTGTGCAACGTCAATGAGGCAGCAACATTGGCTGGTGAAGTGCAGGGGTGGGGCGCATGGATTCAAGTCGCCCACGCGCCTGAGCAGCTAGATCCTTGCCAGAGTGGGCCGCAGTAGCTGCCAAAAGTGTAACCACAACCTCAACATCATCAACAGCATTAGCACAACAAGCTGAAAATGTTTGGGCGAAAAACTAGTAAAAAAAATACATTGAAAACGAATATGCAGGGAATATATAGGGTGGGCCAACTGTTGGTTGGGTTATTAAACACTCATACTGGTTCAAAGTGGATGAATCTTGTGAGGCGCTCCGCGAATCGCTCCATTTTTTGACTGCTTCATAAGAGTAACAAAATTAAATTAGAAGTAAAAAAATTCTGCTCAGCTAGACTGTGTGCCAAGGATCGAAACAAGTGGTAGTCTGAAGGGACATTATCTGGAGAGCACAGCAGTTGAGGTAGGACATCCCGTTTATATATCTTGGCCGAAAAATTGAAAAATAAAAATGTTTCTTTGGAGCTTTTGTTTCTTTGGCATGAGTGAATAAAACCTAACATGATATATCAAAAATCTGACTGGATTTGTTTATGTATATCTAAATTTTAAAGGAAAAATATATGAATAGAAAACTTCAAGAAAAATAAAAAAAAAACGAAACTATGACAATATTTTTAAACGTAAGATATTAAAGATTAAACTATTTACAACCAAAGATTTAAAACAATATTTTTAAAAGTACATCTAAGCCAACTTTTGTTTGTATCCATTCTAATATTTTTAACCCCCGACGCAAAAAGAGGGGTGTTATAAGTTTGACGTGTCTGTTTGTCTGTTTGTCTGTCTGTCTATGGCATCGTAGCTCCCGAACGCATGCAGTGATTTCAATTTAGTTTTTTGTATTAAAGGTGACTTATGTGCGAGTGTTGTTAGACATGTTTGGTGAAAATCGGTTGAGCCGTTTAAAAGTTGTGGGGAGTAAAAGTGGGGAGAAAAACATCAACTTTGTCCGATTGGCTTAAAATTTGGTCCTATTGTAGCTGACGACGTCACGTTTCGAATCTGAGGTTATTTTTGCTCTATCTCTTCTCGTTTAGAAGTAATGGCCATTTGAAGTTAAAAACATAAACTTTGTCCGATTGGCTTAAAATTTGGTCCTATTAAAGCTGACGACGCCACTGATTCGAATCTGTGGTTATTTTTTCTCTATCTCTTTGCGTTTTTGCTCTATCTCTTCGCGTTTGAGAAGTTATGGCCATTTGAAGTTAAAAACATAAACTTTGTCGATTGGCTTAAAATTTGGTCCTATTTGAAGCTGACGACGCCACTGATTCGAATCTGAGGCTATTTTTGCTCTATCTCTTCTCGTTTAGAAGTTATGGCCATTTGAAGTTAAAAACATCAACTTTGTCCGATTGGCTTAAAATTTGTCTGTCGGCTGTCTGTCTGTCTGTCTGTGGCATCGAACTCCCGAACGCATGCAGTGATTTCAATTTATTTTTTTTTGTATTAAAGGTGACTTATGTGCAGTGTTCCTAGACATGTTTGATGAAAATCGGTCGAGCCGTTTAAAGTTGTGGGGAGTGAAAGTGGGAGAATGCGTAAAAAAAAAGCAAACGAGCTTGACCTTAAATGTAATCTATACCTTAACAAGAATCTTAATTATAGTAAGTATATTTTAATATACTAAAGTCTAACTTAACCTAACCTACCTATAAAAAGTATGAAATAAAAATTAAATTAAAAATTTAAAAAACCCCCGAACTTAAGTAATTTCATTTAAAAAGTGAAAAATAATAAAGAAACTTAATGTTAAAGTACCTAAGAATCTATTAATAATTCTAAAAAATACGTCGCGTTGGGGGACCGCTCCTAAACTAACAATTTAAATACAAATAGTCTAATTAAGCAACAAAGATTAACTTAAAAACAAAATTAAGAAAATACTTCAAAAACTTTCATAGAATTACTTCCAAAAAAAATTTGCATGTAAGATACGACCGTCAACGACGTCTGCCCTCGCGTGTCCCCCAACGCGACGTATTTTTTTTAGAATTATTAATAGATTCTTAGGTACTTTAACATTAAGTTTCTTTTATTATTTTTCACTTTTTAAATGAAAATTACTTAAGTTCGGGGTTTTTAAATTTTTAATTTATATATATTGTAATACAATTTTGATTAATTTCACGTTTTATAATAAAAGACTTAGATAAGATAACAAAGAAAAAATTGCATCTATTATTTTTTATTGACTTCGATTGTTGATTGGTCTCTTTCGATCGCTTTCTGCTCACTTTCGATCTCTTCCTGCTCGAACAATAATGTTTCGTATCCTTTTGAAGCGGTATGGGCTTGCTTGGTTTGCAGGCTCAGCCTCATCTTTCTCATAGTCAACTACGTCATCAGTGACCAATCCTTTGACGTATAGACTCAACGCTGGGAGGAACATCTCATGTACCAAGCTACCGATGCCAGCACGATCGCTCAATGCGCTTTCCGAAGTCGTTACAGCTACTCCGACAGTTCTTGCTTTTGGATTTGGCAACCGAATTAGTCAGGTGAATCCAAACTAATAGCATCACTACCCTCATCTTGTTTTGTGATGCAATCTTTTAAAGTCTCAATAGGACTATCCAGTGTCGCGGCGCTTATTGCTACAAGTCGGTTGTCTAGCTTGAGTCTGCTGCTGATACCGCGGATTGGAACTGGTATCCTCGTCGTAATTGTAGCTCATTTTTTCTTGTAAAATAACTTCTGGATGTTTTGTTTGGTGCTGAACAAACTTTATATGCTTCAGTATCTGAAAAAATAAGAACAATCAATACATTGGATTTTAAAAATTTGGTTGCCAGTCATATTTTTTATTTGTGGTTAAGTTAACTAATCTGACTGACCATTAATAGAGTCGGTTCATAACAGAAATTGTCTGCCCTCAAATAACTAAAGCCTTAGAAAAAAAACTACTTGTAACTTCCATTTAATGCCAATTTATTTAAGAATTTTTTCAAAGTCCAAACACATGGTAGTAATATCAAAGAATATAGAACTACAGATTTACTAGTTCTATATTCTTTAATATAATATAATAACTACAGAACTACTAGTTCTATATTCTTTGGTAATATTTAACAAAAATTGTAAACAGTTTCTAATTTTTCTCAAATATAATAGACATTATCTGCGTCGATTGATTTATGTCAATTTAAGACACTTTTATATGACAACATTCTGAAAAAGTGAATTAATAAATAAGGCTAATATTACATTAATACTTTTTACCAAAATATGAACACTTTTTCTAACAAGAATTTTTATTTCGGCAGCTGATTTACCTATAATATAAATTCAGCCGCAGAGTGATAATGCTCAACAGATAACTTTAACACTAGTTTACACGAAAAATTAACCTTCGTATAAAAGTGTTTTTAGGGTAAAGTTCTTTTTAGGAGAAACACGAAAATGGCAAACCTTCGCTTAGCAACGAAAATTGTATTTTTTTAATTATGTTAAGCTGTAAGCTGAAAGAGAAATCTTTGCTTTTCCAATAATATCAACTCAACGGCAATGTGATTAGTTATGAAAGATAATAATCAATATATAACTATTGGTACTAACAAAAATTGTAATAGTTTCTTGTATTTTTTTTAAATTGAAAGTACATAAAAAAAGTTTTTTTTTACTAAAAATTGGTTTACTTTAAGAAAATAAATTATTTAAAATAAGGGAAGGGAACAGACTCAAAAGCTCAAAAAGTGTGTATGGCAAATATATATTAAAATTGTTTTTCAAGAGATCGGAAAATAAAAAGCATTACTTTTGATCAAAAAGTGATCAAATCAAAATAAAAATAAAAATGGCGTACGTAGAGTCGGGCGCGGACGACTTTGGGATACCCTGTACCACTAGCTTGCAATAAAATCCGGTTCCTTCACAAAAAACCAAAACAGCAGAATTTTTAAACAAAAAAATTTTTTTTACCAATCGTTCCTATGGGAGCTATATGATATAGTCAACCGATTTCAATAAAATTTGACACAGTGCTTAAATACCTTAAAAAAGATATGAATGCCAAATTTATTTCAAATATCTTTACAAACAAACAAAACACATCGAATTTTGTATAAAAAACGTGTTTTTGGACCGATTGGTCCTATGGGAGCTATATGATCTAGTCAAACGATTTGGATTAAATTTGGTACAGTGCTTAGGAACTATAAAATACTAACGAATGTCAAATTTGGTCCCAATATCTTAACAAACAAACGAAACACAACAAATTTTGTTAAAAAATCGATTTTTTGGAAGATCGGACCTATGGGAGCTATATGATATAGTCAACCGATTTTGTTCAAATTTGGCACATTGCTTAAGTGGTCTAAAAAATTTCCAAACACCAAATCTGGTTAGGATATCTTTATTAAAAAACGAAATATAGCGAATTTTTCTTTAAAAAAGTAATTTTGGCCGATCGGTCCTATGGGAGCTATATGATATAGTCAACCGATTACACAGTGGTACAGTGATTGGGAACTATAAAAACTTTCGAATACCAAATTTGGTTACGATATCTTCATAAACAAACGAATTATTCATCTAAATCGCTTTTTTTTTGTCGAGGTCGTCTCAAACACCCCCATGGGAGCTATATAATTTATCCCCGATATCAAAAAAATAAAATAAACTTGTCTCCTATGGATTAATATGGGATCTAATGTGAAAGTTTGGTAACTCTAGCTCTTACCATCTCTGAGATCTAGGCGTTCACACGGACGGACGGACGGACAGACGGACGGACATAGGTATATCGACTTCTCTAGTCACCCTGATCATATTTTAGGTAACTTTGGGGTGTCTCCGACGACTCCTTCTATATGTTACATACATTTTCGGCTTGCACAAACTTAATATACCCTTGGTACCATACGGTACAGGGTATAATTACGGAAAATATATTATGTGCTGGAACTGAAGTTCAATGAACTTTCATAATCAAATAAGGCAGCGAATATACAATTTTTTTTTCTATACAATTCAAACTGGCTTCAAAAATGTAAATTACCATACCTTTTGGCTTGTAAGTTATCATGCATCTATTTTCATTTTTCCACATTGTTTTATTATTTATATGACTTTTTTATTTTGTGAAATTATGATTGAAACTAATTTGAATTGTTTTTTGGAAAATTCTTTGGAAAATTGTCTGTAAAAAGCTTAATTTAATATAATTCAAATGATTTGCTTATTATTAAAGCTATATCTAAAAAAGTTAAAGTGTGTCAACTTACAAGCCTTTTCCTTATTAAAATCGCAAACTTCTTTGCGTTACCTTGTTTAAATAAATCATGTGTTTTTTTTTAACACAAACCCAAGAACAATAAACATACGTGTGTAAAATATTCCATGTATATACATATGTATATACATCCATGTATGTATATAAGCTGTTTATAACTGTGCTTTTCAACCTTGTAGATGCTCATGATATGTATACATATACATACATATATGCATAAGTAATTATTTTATTTAGATTTCACACTAACATTAATAGTTTGTAAATAAATATTATATAGTTATATTATATTTAACATTACAAATTGTTATTAATTATATACAAAAATTGAAAAGTATTCCTTGCGCACGAGCAAAGTCTACGATAAACGAAAATTGTGCGTTTAACAGTGTTGCACAGCGTCATGCAAAGAACTTTATCGATGCAAGCTAGTCATATCGATAATTAATCGAATAGCAAACGCGCACTTAAACCAAAGACAATTTATATTTATTAGTTATATTTTTATAAACTTCTTAAAAATCGACAGTTTTAAACGTGCATGTTAATAAATCAGGACCTACCTCTGTAGGGTTAAAAAAAAGAAAGATAAGCTTAAATAATTTGGGAAAAAATGAGGTAAGAACTGCGCAGTTGCAACCAAATAGTAAACAGACATGCGCCAAGTTGTTTACCTTGTTTTAGTTTCTATAAACAAAGTTAAGTTAATTACTTTTAAATCTATATGAATCTATTTTCTTAAATTCCAGATTTACTAAGAACAATAGAGGCTTTATTGCAACAGCAGTAAATATGCGTGCCCACACACATAAATGATATGTTTACATTTAAGGTGGCAAATACATAATGTACCTAACGCCTTGTGGTAAATAATACAATGGACAGCAGAGGTAATGATCGAGGATTGTTGTCCTAAGCGACCGCAGGATTATGGGATAAGTTACTATCAGTTGCGGCTAGTCCCAGGTAGTCTTATGGAGCATGGGATAAACTACTTTCGCTTGCGGCTAGTAACAGGTAATATCCATATTTGACAACACTCAGTGCCGCCTACCTGCTTGATCTATTTTTTTAGTGCTCTACAAGAAGGCAGTGCTCCGAGTTCATGGAAACTGAAACGTTTGAAAGGGTGGATTGTTTAAGGAAAGCAATTCAGAAGTCATCGACTTCAAGTGTCAAATTGTAAAAGGCTAAACCCTGTGGATGTGGATGCCGCCCAAAACATTGTGAATTCGTGGTGCAGCAATTCTCAAGTAAATAAATATTGTAAGTACTACGACTTTGCTTTGAAGGTATATAACTAATATTCATATTTTTTGTAGGGCCGATGAATATTAACCAAATCCAATAATTTTAAGGATAAGCAGTAAAAAGTCAACAAAGTCAAGTATATATGTATATAGAATCAATTTTCTGATGCCAATCCAAACACAGCCTTTGCGCTATGACGTCACATAGTTCAGCGGTCACTGTGAAAGCTATTCCTCAACACTAAATGGAACCTACTTTCTATGCCTAATGATTACCGATTTCATAGGAACGGGTACGTTTGAAGGGGTTGATTTTTCAAAAAAATAAATTTAGAAATCATCGCAAAGTGTAAAAGTTGAAACCTTACCAAAATATTGCGAGTTCCTGTTGCAGCAGTTCTGAAGTAAATAAATCTTGTAAGTATAACGCTGCACTACAACTTTCCTTTAAAGGTATATAACTAATTATAATTTCTTAGGCCCGATGAATATTACCAAAAAAGCGAAAAGTCAACAAAAACAAGTAAATTACATATAGAAGCCATTTTCTGATACCATGTCAAGCACAGGGGAATAAGGTTGCATAAGGCAAAGCGATCCTTAGTAAAACAAATCAAGTCACTCGCAAGTTTGTGGTGCAGGAGGCAAAGTGGCTATTAACGAGATCAGCAGGACTTGTGCGTTTAAGCCTACGTATTATCTGATTAGTCTGAAGAAGGACAGGATGGTTCAGCATTGACGTCTGTTTCGATGTGACTTTGCACAGCGCGTGATATCTTCATCGATGTGTTATTATGATGGTACAGTTTGTTGAGCTGTCATATGTTAGGTTATGCAAATGCTTCTGGAATGATTCATTCATGTATTTCTTGAGATAGTTGCTCTGTTAACGGATTTAGCTTTGATTTGAGCCTAGGGAATCTCGTTTGCAGCCATTTTGGCCTTAGTTTTATTTTTTTAGTAATATGATTTCTTGTGCAATCCGGATATTAGCAGATAAAAATAACATTGTATAAATATTTTTACCTATGTTACCTGTTTGGGTGACCAAGACCAGTTAAAGTGGCTGTAGTGCAGCTTCTATTGAAGATTACCTATTTCACTGTGACGAAATTTTTTCAAAAATATTCTTTAATCATCATAAAACTTTTATATTATATACATCAGTTTATTTACACAATGCTATAGACAGCTAGCCTAGTATTTTTCAAATATTTATTTATTGACAATCAGCGATAATTTAAAGCTTATCTAACTAATCTAACGTAATACGTTAGTTAAAACAAAAAATAATAATTAAATAAATAGATAAAACTTAACATGATATATCAAAAATCGGACTGGATTTGTTTATCTACATTTTTAAGGGAAAAATAAAAACCTTAAAGCAAAAAAAAATGTAAGACTTTACTTGAAAACGTAAACTCCTCCAAAATGTCTTGGTCATCCAAATTAAATTTGACGCAAATTTTACCAATCCGTTTCTCTCCAATGTAGCTGTGAGAGCGGATGAACTTTGGAGCTACCTGGCCTCTGGCTTTTTGCTAAGATAGTTAGCAGCTGCATCAAAAATATCGCTGATTTGGGCTTATCAAAATATTCTCCAATACTTTGGGCATAATGCTTCGGATCCTCTTGAAGCGGTATGGGCTTGCTTGGCTTGCAGGCTCATCTTCATCATAGTCAACTACGTCATCAGTGGCTTCCTGATGCCAGAATCTCTTCATTATATTCATAATTCAGACGCGGCGCACAGCTTCGCACAATCACTCTGGGACAGCTTCGCACAATCACTCTGGGGTTTTAAACTTGTCCAGGAGTAGACCCAGGGGGCTTGTCACCTTTTCTACAAGCACAGCCTGGTGCCTAGCTAATCCTTGGACGTATAGACTCAGCGTTGGGTCATGTCATGTGCACCAGGGTAACGATGCCACCACGATCGCTCAGTGCGTTTTCCGAATTCTTCACAGCATTTCAGACAGTTCAAGTTTCGGTAGCTCCACTGCTGTTGGATTTGGCTGCCGAATTAGTGTCAGGTGAATCCAAACTAATAGCATCACTACTCCTATCTTGTTTTGTGGTGCAGCCTTTTAGAATCTCATCAATAGGACTATCCAATGTCAAGTCGCTTAATGCTGCATGTCGATTTCTTTATGATAGCTCCAGTGACTTGCTTGAGTCCGCTGCTGGTACCGCGGATTGGAACTAGTAGCCTCGTCGCCATTGTAGCTCATTTTTTCTTCTAAAATAACTTCTGGATGTTTGGGATTGTAGCTGAACAAGCTTTATATGCTTCAGGATCTGAAAAAAAAATAGCAATCAATAAATCGGACTTTAAAAATTTGGTTGCTAGTAATACTTTAACTAATGATTTATTAGTGTCCGATATTTTAAGCGATCTAAGGTCTGTATCTAACGTAACTAATTGGTGATATCATGATCTGACTGCCTCCCAATAGTAGAGTCGTTCCAAAATTTTAGCTAGCTTTTTATTTTTCTCATAAATAACACTAGTTTACTAATTTAAGGCCCACTCAGTCAAACTTCGTATGAAAGTGTTTTATGGGGTAATTTGGGTTCGAGAAATACGAAAATTACCATTTTTTCTTAACCCTTTTCTGCACGCATTTTGCACAAGGCAGGTAGATTTTTTTCTTACGATTGTTTTTTATTGTATAGTGGTCGAGTAACAAAATTAAATTGAATTTTTAAGCATCTAGTTCTACTAGTTTTAATAACATGTTTTAAATATACATCAAAATGCGTTAGTAGACTAAAAACCTATAGCAAAAAAAATTTTTAAATTTATTTAAATACTTCATAACGAACTTTTAAATTTTAACCTTTCATAACAAATAATTGGCCAAGCAGCTGTTCCGACAGCAAGGAACATGCGGTTTCGATAAATGCATGGCGATAACAATTTCCATAGATGCAGCCCTGCACAAACCCAAGCCATTCTTTGTCACAGAAAAAAACGCGCAACTACGGACTTTTTTTTCTGACAAGAGTTCTGCTCATTTCTTAGTGCGCAAACAAATTAAATTTGAACAATATACAGTTTATAAAGTAAATATAATACAACTTCGAAAAACACTGCAGAAAAAATGGAATTTGAAGTAGAACGCATTGAAGGCAAACGCACTGTCAATGCCTGTACGCAATATTATCTAAAATGGAAAGGGTATCCGCGCAGTCAAAATACTTGGGAGCCGCTTGAAAATCTGGATTGCCCAGATTTGTTGGCTAAATTTGAAAAAAAGGAGGGCAAAAAACGTCAATCTAAATCGTCCGCACCGGAATCAGCTATCAAAATCGAAAATGGTGAAAGTGACGGACAAGAACAAAAAGTAGGCCTTGATCGTCGCTTGGAGCCATCAGCTATTAAAGTCGAAAGTGACGGACAAGAACAAAAAGTAGGCCTTGATCGTCGCTTGGAGCCATCAGCTATTAAAGTCGAAAGTGACGGACAAGAACAAAAAGTAGGCCTTGATCGTCGCTTGGAGCCATCCGAAATACTAGGAGCCACTGACCGAGAAGGGCAACTTTTGTATTTAATTAAGTGGAAAGGCACTGATCATGGCCGACTTAGTGTATGCTAGGCAGGCCAACGTTTTTTGGCCACAAATGGTCATAAGATTCCACGAGGAGCGACTCGTCTTTCACGATGCCGATGGTAACAGTTATTTACACAAAAGCAGATGTGGGGCTACTAGCGGTCTTGGAAATGGAACTGTGGCTATCAAGACGAAAACGGATGCATATCCCCTACAACAATGGCGAAACTGTTATATCTGATATTTGAGTTTCTATTATCTATTCTAAGGCACACTCAACTTATTTTTAAATTTAATTCACAATGATCAAATTATTATTTTTTAAACACTTTGGTTAATCAAAATGAAAATTAAGCTGATGGCGCAAATTTTTTTTATATATTATTATTATTTTATGTATATTTTTGTATGTATATTATTCGAAAAATGATTAATATTTAAGAATTGTGTATTACTAATTTTTTGTTTATTTAACTGAGAAAATTAATTGTTAATAAACCACAACAAATTTGAAAATTTTATATCTTATTCTTTGGCTGTAATTGACTCAAAACTATTGGCTATAATAGGGGTGTGCCAAGCTGATGACGAGCAGTGTAATTCAAATGATTTGTGATTATATAATACATTGTGCCTATGTCTAATAAACGTCGAGATATAGCTAAAAAAAATAAAGCTATGTTGTGTCAACTTACAAGCCTTTCCCTTACCAAAATCGCGAACTTCTTTGCGTTACCTTATTTAAATAAATCATGTGTTTTTTTAACACAAACCCAAGAACAATAAACATCTGTAAAATATTCCATGTACATACATACATATATACATATGTATATAAGCCGTTTATAACTGTACTATCCAGCCTTGTAGATGCTGATACTAAATATATATACATAAAAACTTAATTTAGATTTTACGCTAACATTTATACTTTGTAAATTAATATTATATATATTATATTTTACATTACAAATTGTTATTAATTATATACAAGAATTGAAAAGTATTTCTACGATAAACGAAAATTGCGCGTTTAACAGTGTTGCACTACGTAATGCAAAGAATTTATCGATGCCTGCTGTATATCGATATTAATTCAATAGCAAACGCGCACTTAAACCAAAGACAATTTATATTTACTTAGTTATATTTTTACAAACTTCTTAAAAATCAACAGTTTTAAACGTGCATGTTAAAAAATCAGGACCTACCTCCTGTAGGGTTAAAAAAAAGAAAGATAAGCTTAAATAATTTTGGGACAAAAATAAGGTAAGAACTGCGCAGCTGCAACCAAATAGTAAACAGGCATGCGCCAAATTGTTCACTCTGCTTACTTTCTATAATCAAAGTAAAGTTAATTAGTTATAAATGTATATTAATTTATTTTCTTAAATTCCAGATTTACAAAGAACAATAGAGCCCTTTATCTCCACAGCAGTAAATATGCGTGACCACACACATAAATGATATGTTTACATTTAAGGTGTCAAATACATAATGTACCTAACGCCTTGTGGTAAATAAAACAATGGAAAGCAAAGGTAATGATCGAGGATTGTTGTCTAAGCGACCGCAGGATTATGGAATAAGTTTTGCCCCAGTTGTGGCTAGTCCCAGGTAGTTTTATGGATTATGGGACAAGTTACTTTTGGTTGCGGCTAGTCACAGGTAATATCAATATTTGACAACACTCAGTGACGCCTACCTGCCTAGCCTAATGATCTTGTCCATTTTTTTTAGTGCTCTACAAGAAGGCAGTGCTCCGAGTTCATGGCAACTGAAACGTTTAAAAGGGTTGAGTCTTCAAGGAAAGCCATTCAGAAGTCATAAACTTCGAGTGGCAAATTATAAAAGGTGAAACTCTACTAGGCAGGTAGATAACGCCCAAAACATTGTGAATCCATGTTGCAGCAGTTCTCAATTTAATAAATCGCGTAAGTACTACGACTTTGCTTTGAAGGTATATAACTAATCATATTTTTTGAGGCCCGTGAATATTACCAAATCCAATCATTTTAATGATATGCAGTGAAAACTCGACAAAAACTAGTATGTTACATATAGAATCAATTTTTTGATGCCAATCCAAACACAGCCTTTGCGCTATGACGTCACATAGTTCAGCGGTCAACCTGAAGGCTATGGCTCAACACTCAATGACACCTACATTCTTTGCTTAATGATCTTGTCTTCAAGAGGGCAATGCTTCTATTACATGGGACAGGAAAGCAATTCAGAAGTCAACGCATATTTTAAAAAGTGAAACCTTACTAGGCAAGTAAATTCTGAAAACATTGCGAGTTCGTGTTGCAGCAGTTCTCAAGTAAATAAATCTTGTAAGTACTACGACTTTGCTTTGAAGATTGTCTAATAATAATATCTAACTAATCATAATTTTTTAGATCACATGAATATTACCAAATCCAAGAACCCAACCCAAGCATGAAAAGGAAAAGTCAACAAAAACGTACTATATTACATATAAAACAATTTTCTGATGCCATGTCAAACACAAGGCGGTATACAGGTTTGTCAATCAAGGCAAAGTGCGCTAAGCAATCCTTACTGAGTCTTTGCAAAAAGCATAAGGCAACGTGCTTCCACGATCCTCTGTAAGACGAAACTCGCAAAAGCCTCTACATGGTATCTCCTGGGTATCTCCATGAGGAATCATACAGGTAGCTGATACGAGCGGCGACAAACGTCATCCTAAGACAAAAACAAGTTGGGCTAGTGATCCGACCATAAAAATCACCCATTCAATAAACGACTTTGAACTTTGCTTGGTTAAGGGCGATACAATTAATGTTAATAGTATGAAGGAATGAAAACAAAAACAATTCCAAGCACAGCCTTTACGCGATGACGTCACATAGTTCAGCAGTCACTGTGAAAGCTATTGCTGTGCAGAAAATAACAAAATGGAGTACAGGAAAGTATTTTAATTATTTATGTCTCCATAATCATTAAACATATTAACATTTCTACAAACAATTGCAGATTTACCTGGTTGACCAAGATCAGCTAAAGTGACTGCAGTGCAGCTTCTAATGAGGGTTATCTAGTTGCACATTTGAGGCTATGTGGAGCAAGAGCTGTTGATTCAAGCTGACAACTTCATCGTTGACCTTAAGGTCTCATCATTGTGACCTAGCGTTCAAGGAACCAGATGGTTGTTACAAATAGATTTAGTGTATGCAGAATATGTTAGACTTTGGATGCATAATGTCCATGTGTACAGAATGCTCTGAAACCGCGCTATGTTGCTCAGTTCGAAGGAAGGCAAATTAGCAAAAAATGGACTTGCCAAATCAAATTCGCTGTGATGCAATAGTGGAACAACTTGATTCCTCATAACCGTTCATAGCACCCATAAAGATGATCGAAAATGAAACTGGCAGCAGGTAAGTTTATTCCTTAATCAATTTCCAAACCAACGTACTAAATTTTCTCTTTAATGCTCTGCAGCATCTCAAGCTGGAAAATATTGTCTCAGGAATAGTTTCTGGAAGCGAGCAGCGGCATCTAAGCTTAAAGGAGCCCCACGTAATACTCAACAAAGGTGAGTCCCAGTTACATAGAGCTAGATCATAGTCTATATGGCTATATAAGCTAAAATGACTTTGGTGCAAGGCTGCAATGTTCAAAAGGTCAGCCCGCAGCAGGTGTACTCTATACCTAGGCCCGAGAAGAGATGTTGGAGAGTTGGTATTCCCCGGTCCCGAAGTTGTATCAGGTGTCCTGTGATTACTGTCGTACTGTCATGAGATAAACTGAAGGTTTAAAGGAGAGACCGGTACATATTCCACCCATGCCCGAAATTTCACTCTACGGACCTAGTTGTTCCTCAAGGTACAAAAGGTAAACTGAGTTAGTGCAAGCCGGAGAAGTAAACAGAAGCAAAGGTCAGACACGGCTCCAAGTTATCTAAAGTAGATTCACTTTGACTAAAGAATTTGATATACTCAGGAGTAAATAGTATCGTACTGTTATGATCAAGATAAGGATGGGATTGAGGGATCAGTATATTGTCACCCTGGTTCGTATGTTTTCTCTATATATACATATATATATGTATATATATATATATATATATATATCCTGGATATACCCATGTCCATTTATGCCTTTGCATGAACGCCTAGATCTCAGAGATGGTACGAGCTAGAGTTATTAAACTTTTACATTAGATGTCTTAGTATTCCATAGGAGACAAGTTTATTTTACTATTTTGATATTGGGGTTAAAGTATGTAGCTCCCATAGGGGTTTTTCAGAGAGCCTCAAAAAACAAAACAAAAGTTGGATTAATCGTTTGTTTATGAAGATACCGCACATGTATACACTCGATAAATGCTCGATAACTGCAGTAATCGTGGCTATCTTCGTAAACTTCCATCACTAACGTCACATTTCTGGCAATTTAACTTAGTTCTTGACGCATTTTAGTTCAACAACAGCTCTGATGTCTTTGGGTAAGTTAAAATTGATAAACTTTTTTCATTTTAATGTGAGTGCTACGTTGGAGACGAGTATGGCAAATATTACATACCAAATTACACGAAGTTTTATGGATGTAATGGACAAAAAGGAAATAAGTCTATAGAACGTCATGGCCAGAGTAAACGTGCAGGGCCTATAGAAATTTGAACGAAAATTAACAAATTTCCAAAACGAATACAAAAATATTTTGGCTTTGGAAATAATGCCGTAGGTTTGTGCAATAAGCAGCAGCTGATACACCTTGTTCATGATTACCTACATTCGGCTTTTCCATTTTAATTTTAAGCCAAATGGAGGTAACCATAAACCAGTTGCATCAGGTTTTCGTCTTCGCGTAGTTCATCAAGGCCGGGTGACCGGGTACGCCGCGACATGTCGGATCAATTGGATAATTCAACTCGACTTGATATACTTCAAGAAAGTAAAGGACTCCGCAACCTTTTGGATCAATGGGGTGCTCTGGTGGTGTGCAGTACATCGATTTCTGGAGAATACGGTCTTGTGCACACAGACGATACAGACCGAGTACTTCGTGAGTATTCTGCTGGCATCGGTGAAGTGTAGCACAACAACAACAATCACAACGTATTTACCACAACCTACCAAATCAATTCGCTGCATTGGAGGTTGAAAACTCAGTGCGCCCAGGACGTGTTGTTTCAAATACTTTTATCTGGCAGCGCAATCACGATTTTTTGGCATTGCTTAATGTTACATCTTACATTCTTAAGTAATGCAATGCCAAATTATCGGGGATGCGGTGTCAGGTATTGCCAACAATCACCGATGTCGGATGTTTCAATAATTGCACAGCCATGAGCAAATTTTACGTACCAAATTACACGAAGTTTTATGGGCGTAATGGACAAAAAGAAAATAAGTCTATGGAACGTCATGGCCAGAGTAAACGTGCAGGGCCTATAGAAATTCGAAAGGAAATTAACAGATTTCCAAAACGAATACAAAAATATTTGGGCTTTGGAAATAATGCCGTAGGTATGCGCAATAAGCAGCAGCTGATACGCCTTGTTCATATTTGCGTTCATTGGGCTTTTACATTCCATTTTTAGCCCAATGGATGCAACTATGAACAAGTTGCATCAGGTCTTCATCATTGGAATCTTTCCGACGTGAAGCTAACATTGGCCGCCACGTGCTAGATCAATCAAGTGCTTTTTTGGTTTGCATCACACCGGTGTCTGGAGAAGCTGATGTTCGCCGCAACCTGTTAGATCAATCGGGTGCTCTGGTGTTGCGCAGTACATTGATTCCTGGAGAATACGGTCTTGTGCACACAGAAGATACACTTCACCGCATCCCGCCTTCTTTGGTATTGAGCAACTCACCGATGCCTGTAGAATACTCACGACGTGATACGTACCAAGAAGGTAACGTTCACCAATTCCTGAGTACTTTGTGAATTCTCCAGGCATCGCTGAGTTGCACAATACCAAAGAACAACAACAATCACAACGTATTTACCACATCCTTCCAAATCAATCCGCTGCGTTGGTGCTTGAAAACTCAGTGCGCCTAGGACGTGTTGTTTCAAATGCTGATACCTGGCACCGCAACCACGAACTGCATTTTTTGGGAAATCAGTCAAATTTTACCAATTTTTGATTATCAAATTGGTAAAACTTGGTTGGTCCTCAAAGATTGCGAAACACGCAACAGCCATCTGGTAATATTTTTATTTTCAACTTGAACAATTCTTAGGTAAGTTATTTTAAAGAAACATACAAAAGAAATTAAATTATTCCAACAATAATGGATCGGTCCTTAAAAAATAATATACTAAGTAACAGCAAAAGAATATCATAAGATTTCAACAATTATCACAAAATTACTACATATGTCATTTATATTAGACAAGCGGTGCTATTTTGGAAGGCAGCAGAAATATCTGAGCAAGCGGAACCAATCGGATGTACCAAACTGTTGGAGGGAACTGAAGACCTTTCGCTGCCATCTAAGTGAACACATGGATTAGACGAGACATATTTCTAGCCGATTTAATTTTGGTAGGTTGTGGTAATCGTTGTCTGTAAATTCCACAATACATTGTGATTGTTTTTTAGGCCACATTGGTAATGCAAACGATTGATGTATCGGGAAGTGGTGAACGCTACCTTCTTGGTACGCATCACGTCGTGGATATTCTACAGGCATCGGCCAGTTGCGCAACACCAAAGCACCCAATTAATCAGGCGGGATACGGCGAACGTTATCTTTTCTAGACACCGGTGTTATGGTTACGCTACCCATGTAACAGAAAGTGTTCCTGTGTTCTATGCTTAAGGTCCAGTATATAAAAGCACGTTCCAAGTGAAGCTTTCTGCACTTCTTAATGGAGCTATCCCAATTCTAGCTCCTTGCGTTTGTGCTGTGCAATGATGATCCCTAATCAATCGGCTCAATACGGGCGTGATGAGAGGGCTTAAATGAAGGGATTCGCCTGGATGCGGAATTTCCTTAGGGATGAGGTTTAATTACTGTGTCAAGCTAAAGGTGTGATAGAGAGTTATGTACATTTGGCACCCGGGCTTGGATGTTTTCTTTATGGCCCTGTACATATAAATATATTCTTTAAACCAAATACCTGCCATAAAGGTTACTTTTTCAATTCAAAAAACTCGAATGATAATAAATTTTACTTTGCTGCAAATACAACTTCTTTTAATTAAATAATATAATTTTATTTTAAAAAAATGTTACAATAGATTATTTAAAATAATTTTTAAAAGCTTAGTTTTTGGTTTAATAAACTTAATGGATAATTAATATTATGTTTAAAATCCATTAAGGTTTCATACATTAGCATACAAATTATTGTTTTACAAATAAAGTTGTACATGATACATTTTAGAATTTTTATAGTAAGACCAAAATTTTCAATGTTTTTTTAAATAATTTTTAAGGATAAACATATTTATGTGAATTCGTATGAATTACCATTAGTTGGTTGTAACGTTAATTTTAATATGAAACTCTTAACACTACAAAAATAACTCACTTGTTTTGGAAGATATCGTAATAATCTTCAAGTTTCTTATAGTTCCCAAGAACTGTATCAGATTCGATCAAAATTCATTGACTATATCATGGGTATAACGACTTCCCTAGTCGCCCTGATCATACTTTAGGTAACTTTGGGGTTCTCCAACGACTCCTTCTATATGTTACATACATTTTCAGCTTGCACAAACTTAATATACCCTTCGTACTATATGGGAAAGGGTATGAAAATAAATAATATAGTAATAGTTACGATTTTTTAATGAAATTTTCTTGTTGCTTGATATATAAGTAATAAAAAAATACTTGGATAAGTTTTTTTTATATGAATATAGTCAGTTTGGTCCATTTGCTATGTACAAGATTATTTAGCTATACATACATTTAGCTATATATACATAGATAGCTTATATATTTACAGCAATAAGTCATATTACAAAATCATATATGTACTATGTTATGTATAAACATACCCCAACTAACTGGATTTATTGTATTGTCTAGACATGTAAAACCGCAATACCTGCATTTGCATTTTTATTTTAATTTTGATTTTCAGCTGGAACCGCATTAAAAAAAAATAAAAATAAGCAAAAAAGAAATGTTTTTTTATTTAATTGTTCAATACGATGAAAATTCGGACTTCAAAGAGCATAACCAATGCCCAAGAGCCCCTTAAATCTATGGGAACTCTTTTTTTTTTTGGATGTGCTCTGGAAGTGCATTTAACAGTTAATTTAAAATTAAAGCTTTGGGTCAATTTTTATAGCTAAAAATTTGGAGTAAAATTCTAAAGGGGATTAGCCTAAATAGTTTAAGCAAGTTGGTAAAATTCTGAATTTAATCACGCAAAATATGATTCAAAAAATGTAGGGAAATTTTTGCACATTTTGGGAAATTTTTAATATTTTTAAAATGCAAATTTAATAATTATAGATAGGTATTACATATAAATTAGTTATCCAGTTTTGACCAACTAAATAAATTATTATTGGGCATAATATTTACTTTAAACGAGCAGGCATATATTTACTTAAGATTTAACAATTTCGTCAAAAATAAAATTCTATAAAATAAATATTTACTTATCAAAAACTATTTACAGGAAGTTATACAATTTTCATGCAACAATTTGGAATGTAAATCCCTGTTTGTTTGTAGGTGGCTCGTGCATTTTGATAACTGACGTAGAGAGGTAGCAGCCAGTTCTATGCTTATCTACGGATTCATCTTGGGAGATAAGGTTTATCTTTTGAAGTGATATGCCTTTGATGAGTGACGAATTTAATCTAAGACAGCAGTGTACGACATCATAACAAATTTCATTATCATTATCATAGCTTCAAGGCACTTTAGTATAGAGTATATCAAGTTGGTCGGGGGTAGGGCCAAAAATAGTTTTTAAAAAGAAAATTATAGAAGAAATATTTTTTAACAAGAATAATATTTATTTTAAATTTAAGAAATATTTCAAATTTAAAAGAGCTCAGCACATTTAGGGCAGAAATGCAGAAGTGCATAAGCTACCCAATAGCGAACTCACCTTGCCAACGACAAGTGCACTTGCCCAAAGCTGTAAAATGCGCCAATATATACCAGTGTGTACATTCTGAATATTATTTTTGCTAACATTTGATGGGGGTAAGTCCGCAAGAGCCGAAATTTCAAATGTTTAGCGTAGAAAAAAATTAATTTTTTTCTAAATTTTTCAAATTAATCAGAAGATCTGAACTAATTTTGAAGGCAGAAGTGCATACACTCAAGAACGAACTATACCCTTGTCAATAACAAACAGTGCACTTCTGCCCAAAGCTGAGAAAGCGCCAATATCTGCCAGTGTGTACACATTCTTAATACTATTTTGGATATCATTAGGTGTGGGTAACGGGCAGATATTCCCTATAACCAAAATATAAAAAGTTTTCCATGGATTAAAAAATAATAAAAAAATAATAATAATTATAAATAATAATCTGAAGAAATCACATAATTTTGAAGATAGAAATTTAAAAGTGCATTCCCAAGAAGGAAATAGACCCTTTTCAATGACAAGCAGTGCACTTCATCCCAAAGCTGACGAAGACGCCAATATCTAACAGTGTGTACACATACTTAATATTTTTTTTGGTTTCATTTGGTGCGGGAAAGGGGCAAAAACTCCCTAAATCGAAATTTAAAAAACTAACCGTAGATAAAATCAAATTTGTTTTTCTTAATATCCAATCCAATTTTTTCTATTTTTATACCCTGTACCGTATGGTACCAAGGGCATATTAAGTTTGTGCAAGCCGAAAATGTAGTGTAACATATAGAAGGAGACGTCGGAGACACCCCAAAGTTACCTAAAATATGACCAGGGTGAATAGAGAAGTCGATATACCCATGTCCGTCTGTCCGTCTGTCCGTGTGAACGCCTAGATCTCAGAGATGGTAAGAGCTAGAATTACAAAACTTTCACATTAGATCCCATATTATTCCATAGGAGGCAAGTTTATTTTATTTTTTTGATATCGGGGATAAATTATATAGCTCCCATGGGGGTGTTTGAGACGACCTCGACAAAAAAAAAGCGTTTTAGATGAATAATTCGTTTGTTTATGAAGATATCGTAACCAAATTTGGCATTCGAAAGTTTTTTATAGTTGCCAATAACTGTACCAAATTTAATCAAAATCGGTTGACTATATCATATAGCTCCCATAGGACCGATCGGCCAAAATAACTTTTTTAAAGAAAAATTCGCTATATCTCGTTTTTTAAAAAAGATATCGTAACCAGATTTGGCGTTTAGAAATTTTTTACACCACTTAAGCAATGTGCCAAATTTGAACAAAATCGGTTGACTATATCATATAGCTCCCATAGGTCCGATCTTCCAAAAAATCGATTTTTTAACCAAATTTGTTGTGTTTTGTTTGTTTGTCAAGATATTGGGACCAAATTTGACATTCGTGAGTATTTTATAGTTCCTCAGTACTGTACTAAATTTAATCCAAATCGTTTGACTAGATCATATAGCTCCCATAGGACCAATCGGTCCAAAAACACGTTTCTTATACAAAATTCGATGTGTTTTGTTTGTTTGCAAAGATATTTGAAATAAATTTGGCATTCATATCTTTTTAAGGTATTTAAGCACTGTGTCAAATTTTATTGAAATCGGTTGATTATATCATAAAGCTCCCATAGGAACGATCGGTCAAAAAAAAATTTTTGCTTAAAAATTCTTCTGTTTTTTTTTGTGAAGAAATCGGACTTTATTACAAGCTAGTGGTACAGGGTATCCTAAAGTCGTCCGCGCCCGACTTTACGTCCGCCATTTTTTGGTTTCATTTGGTGCGGGAAACGGGCAGCAATTCCCTATAACCGAAATTTAAAAAGCTAACCGTAGATAAAATCAAATTTGTTTCTTAATATCCAATCCAATTTTTTCTATTTTTTTTTTTATTCTAAAAATTAATCAGAAGAAATCACATAATTTTGAGGGCAGAAATGCAGAAGTGCATACCCAGGAAGCAACAAGAATATGATCAACGACAAGCAGTGCACTTCTGCCCAAAGCTGTCGAAAACGGCAATATCTACCAGAGTGTGCACATATTTAACACTAATACCAAATAATAAAATAATGGTGTGATTAACGGAAAATATTCCCTACAACCGAAATTTAAAAAGCTAGCCGTAGGCAAAAAAAAAATTTTTCTTAATATTAAATTTTAAAATTTTCTAAAATATTTTTGTTTTTTTTTTATGCTTAAAATTAATCAGAAGAAACCAATTAATTTTGAGGGCAGAAATGCAGAAGTGCAGACCCTTCTCAACGACAAGCAGTGCACTTCTGCTCAAAGCTGTTTTTGAATTTTTTGTGGAGTATCTAAACTTCGTACTTTAACGCTTCAATTTCATAAACTTAACTTTCAAAGTAAGACAACTTCTCAAAGATGTAACAAAAATAACAAAGGCCTTTTGGGTAGCTCTTGCGTCATTGACCGGAGGTCGCAGACTTATCTTCAAACAAAAAGTTGCGCTATGACGCCAAAAAAAACTTGTTTAAGTATACATAAAAAATAAATAATGACAATGCAAAAATTCGAAAAAGAAAATTATGCAGCTATTTGCGCCCGCTTTTTTTTTTTAAGTCCATTTCCGGCCAATAATTTTTTATTTTCTAGAAAGTCTTTTACGAGCAAGCAACTCAAACCAATTAAAAACAAATGCCAGCTGTTTATTTTAATATTTGATCTGTGCAAATAAAGCAATCCATTTAGTCAGCGGAAATGCGCATCTTTTTTATCAAAATCTGCTCCAAAATTTTTTAAGTGTTTTATATAGTATATAAAAATTATTTTTGTAGTGTTATGATAACAAAATGTTTGCGCTGTTATGAATCATGCCTTTTGGCTAGACCAATGTACTTTGATTAAGTCAACGCAAACTGTCTATAAAAAAAGAACTAAATAAAAAATGTATTTAACATAAGTTGCTATCTTTATAACTTATATACATATCTTTATATCTTTAAAAATAAAAAATTGTGTTAATTTTTAATTGTTTGACTTAAATGTGGCCTAGAAACAGATGACTTAATCGACCTTGTTCCGGAGAACTAAAAAACAAAACGAATTAATTTTGTGCGTTTATGTTTTTGCGTGAACACCCATATTAATACTTTTTTTTATAAGTCCCTTACACTTTGTTTGGATAGCTCTGTAACCACGATTAACAGCTGTGTTCCTCAAAACGAAAAAACCAAACCCGAACAGTTTTGAAAAACGAATTTTTGGTCAATAACACAGGTCAACATGGTTCAGTTGTTGGAAAGCTAAGAGTCATTTCCGAAGTAATTTGGTGCATAAAATCTCGAATCCGGCGTCAGAACTGTCCATCACGTCAGGATTTTGAGATATTTGAGGTTATGTACCAAAACGGCGTTTTTTCCTACTTTTGAGGTTATGTACAGGGCGCAAAAAATTTTTGCGGTCTTCTCTCCAATTACATCATTTAGTACAACTCTTACCCTTTAATTTAAGGGTTCAAGAGACAATTACGATTTTTTTCGCAAAGTTATGGCTTTTCGAAGTAACGAGATATATCCCTTCGACGTCATTAGCATTTGCAGTAAGCCTTTGAGATAACACAGGTCAATATGGTTCAGTTGTTGAGCTAAGAGTAATTTCCGAAGTAATTTGGTGCGTAGAATCGAATCCGGCGTCAGAACTGGCCCATCACGTCAGGATTTGGAGATATTTGAGGTTATGTTATTTTTTGGGTACATAACCTCAAATATCTCAAAATCCTGACGTGATGGGCAAGTTCTGACGCCGTATTCGGATTCTACGCACCAAATTACTTCGGAAATGACTCTTAGCTTTCCAACAACTGATCCATGTATCTCAAAGGCTTATTGCAAATGGTAATGACGTCGAAGGTATATATCTCGTAACTTCGAAAAGCCATAACTTTGCGAAAAAAAATCGTAATTGATCTCTTGAACCCTTAAATTAAAGGGTAAGAGTTGTACTAAATGATGTAATTGGAGAGAAAGACCGCAAAAATTTTTGCGCCCTGTACATAACCTCAAAAGTAGGAAAACGCCGTTTTTTGGGTACATAACCTCAAATATCTCAAAATCCTGACGTGATGGCCCAGTTCTGACGCCGGATTCAGATTGTACGCACCAAATTACTTCGGAAATGACCCTTAGCTTTCCAACAACTTACATGAACCCTGTATTTGTAGACCTGTGTAATTTCCCTCTATATTTTCGATAAATTTTATTTATCTTGAGAATTTGGTGGTCTTCAAAAGAGCAGCTACTTGAGCTAGCTTAAATCCAACCCTTCGAGCTAGACATCGTAAGAAGGAAATGGTCATGGATTGGTCACAGAGAGAGAGAGAGAGAGAGAGATCCAGTCCAAGAATTTGCAAGAGCAGCACTCGAGGGGAATCCGACGCCCTGGAAGACCCCGAAACACCTGGATAAGAATGGTCCTAAATGAAGAGACGGTCAACATATGATGGCAAGAGATAGAAATGGTAATGGATTGACCACACGCTAAGAGAGTGAGTCCAATATATTGGAAGAGCAGCACTCGAGTGATATCCGTAGGGCCAGCGACGCCCTGGAAGACCGCGAATACCCCGAACTGAATAAGAATGGTTCGAAATGAAGAGCTGGTCAACATATGGTATGGAACCAGTTCAAACTATTGGCAAGAGATAGAAATGGTCGTGGATTGACCACACGCTAAGAGAGTAAGTCCAAGATATTGGAAGAGCAGCAATAGAGTGGAATCCGCAGGGCCATCGACGTCCTGGAAGACCCCGAACTGAATAAGAATGGTTTGAAATGAAGAGCTGGTCAACATATGGTATGGAACCAGCTCAAACTATTGGCAAGCGACAAAAATTGTCATGGATTGACCATACGCTAAGAGAGTGAGTCCAAGATATGGCAAGAGCAGCAATAGAGTGGAATCTGCAGGGATATCGACGTCCTGGAGAACCCGAAGACCCCGAACTGAATAAGAATGATTCGAAATGAGGAGTTGGTCAACATGTCATATGGAACCAGCTCAATCTATTAGCAAGAGACAGAACTTGATGGAGAGAATATATAGCATAATCACGCTTTTATACCATATGAATAAAGGAATATATACATATATAAAAGAATATTTAAAAAATTATTTCGTTCTAAAATTCATGATTTATTAAACCTATTTTACCGATTTGTTTTAATTCCTCTTGCAACAAAACATTCGGTTCCAAATCACATGAAAAATTAAAGAGTTATAGCTAGGTATAGACGTTGATATTTAGATCTTACTGTTTTAAAGCTGGTCGGAATAGCTGGATTTACCACGAACCCTATTTTCCGAAGCTTTTTCTGAGAAAAGGTCTTACATCATTTTGAAATAATTCCATACACAGAGATCACAGCATGTTTTCCTTATGTTTTTGGGGTTAATCTACTTAGCTGAGTTTTACAACCTTAAGGTATCTCGGCCTGGAGAGCATCTTTTATTCAAGTTGATTTTTGGCATGGAGTGTTAAATGATCATCCAGAGAGAGCACCACTAGGAGATACAGAAGAGTAGGGTCCAGTAGAATGCTGGCCATCGTCAGGCTGGAATGCTTTCAGACACTTTGCCCAGTATATTATTCCCCAATCTCTTCAAACTCATATGTTTAAGCTTGCTGAAGTAAAATCTGAGCTTCGGAAAACTCCAGCATGTTAGGGTTCTGACATAACCTCAAAAAACTATATATTTTAAGGTTGACACAAAAGACATATCAAAAACATCTTGGGACATCTGCAATCGGAAAAATAGTTTTAAGCTTTTGCATAACTCAGCTGGGAAAATAAAATAAAAATTTAAGTTCGAGGGTCAAAACATATCTACCAAATTTTTTAAGGATAGCTGAATTCGATGCCGAGGTTCGAAAAATCAAAGCACTTCAGAGTTTCAAAAACCAGGTTTTATGAGGTTATGTCATAGTTCTGAGATAACTTCACTACAACTTGAGGGTTTTAGAGGTTAGTTCAGAGCTCTGGTTTGTTGGCAATTTATTGCAATAAACAAATAGCTAATTGCTTTAAATTTTAGTTTATAATGTTATTTAATGTTTTTTTTTTTTTAAGATAAGATTTTAGTTTATTCGGAATGAATTAACGCAAAAATATTTTTTGAGACGCATATGCTTTTAAAATAACTTAAAACTCAATATTTTAAAATAAAAACTGGTGTTCTTAAGTGAATTTCGGGAGTGTATCAATATTACATTTTTATTATATTTAAATTTAGCTTTTTTGGGTAAAATAAAATGTGCTACTTTTAAAGATGATCTATTCATGAATAACTAAAACATTCGTTGCATTCAGCCCAACTGCGCTTCAGAGCACATAAGAAGCTAACAAAAACTATCGAAAGTTTGAATATTAATCAAAAGTTTGCAACTATTTGCAAAATTCAAAATGATTAGTAAAATTGTTCCTATAATTTTTAAATGTGTCATTATCGGCGATAGTGGCACCACATTAAAGATTTTATTGTTAAAACTTCCAAAGTATTCCTCAATCTTTTCCATTTGTTTTTTTTTTCTATGATTATTGCGGCCCCACATTATACAAAGGAATTGAAATAGTTGAGCATCATCTAATCTTTGGCTGAACCTGTTCCTTGATGTGCAGATGTAGCGACGTTGCCAACAGTCGAGCAGCTCAGCTTTCTAGGAGCATTGAGGCGATCGATTACACAGCTCAACATAGTTTAGTTGTTAGAAAGCAAAGGTTCATTTCCGAACTCATTTGTCTTGAAAATACCACTTTCCAAAATTGTAAAAATTGGATCACGTACTTTGGAGGTACAACCCCTTGCATATATTAAAATTATTACTAAAAAATTTGAGCAAAAATGAAAGCTTATCAATAGCCATAGGGTGTTTGGTAAATTTCGACATCTATACACCCCCACTACTGCCTATTTTATTCTAGACAATCATCATGCCCATGAGAGAATGGAGTAAACTTATTTCCTAGCATTGTCGACTTGTGAAAAAACCGCTTCAAATTAACTAGAACTAAATTTTAGTCAAGACTTATCACGCCTCCCCAGCCATAACCATAAAACAACAAAAACAATTACTAGATGCACATATTATAGTTCCGTTGTAGCATTCCAATTACCAACTAAATCGTATAAAGTTTTGCAGTAAAATAACAATGTATTGCGCTAATATTTTGTTCAAAAAGTTTCCGATTACTCCCTGCCACCGTAGACCACCACCCCATCCTATATTTAGTCTTAGCCGCAGCATCATAAATTGGTCGTACTCGCAAGTTTATCTGGAGCAAACAACGCGCGATTATCGCTCGTATTTATCTAGTGTCAAACTGATTTGCCAGATAATAGCTAAGAAGATATTTTAGCATATATAAGTCCTGCTTGCAGTAAAGCAGATAGTAACGATTTTTAACTCGAACCAAACGCAACGACGATGATCACGAACAAAATATCCAGAATTTTAATCTTGCTTGTGGTAATTGCATAATCTTTTAGTAGCGCGCAAATTCCAAAAACAACACAAAACACCAAAAAAACACAAACACCGCCACCCGCACCCCGCACACGTACACAAACCCGTACACACCCTACATCGATTTAGAAGTGATTTAAATTTTGTATTAATTTTTTTTGTATTCATGAGTTGTATTTTATTGGAATCTTGTGTTGGTTGCACTTTTGCGGATTGTGGATACTGAATCATACATAACTAACCCAAGCTACTGGGACTCTTCGTACTTTGGATATCGTTTAGAGCACTCAGCGGTGAATCAAGAGTATCCTATGCAAGTGAAATTTAACAAGTGTTTTTGAAGTTATGCTCCAGTTGGTGTCTTGTTTTACACCAGACCGGTGACAATTATTTTATCCACTCCAATCTTGACTCAAGTGATACTAAACATATGCAATTTTTTTCCTCCCTCCATTGTGTTTTTTTTTAATAGTTGTCTGCACTTGTCCGCAGTCAGCCGATAGGAGAGACGAGCGCACAGACAATCGATTGCATTGGCAAGGCGGCCGCATGTATCGATGCCCACAGCTTTAAGATCTGTGTGGATGGCGCTGCATCGGGAGAGCTTATACAGTGTGCGGAGAACACGCGCTGTGTCAACGATGCCGTTGACATTTGTGTTCCTTCAAAGTCAGCAGCCGCCGTGATGGTAACGTATGGCCCATATGGTGCATCTGCGGCGTTGGTGGAACCAATTTCCACAGCAAGCCCTGTACTAAGATTGGTAACAGATGGTCCAACGGATATTGAATCTGCTTGGACTTACGAATCCACTCCGGAAGCTACCACAATTGCAGACTGGGAAACAACACCACAATCAACTATTATTGAGGAGTCTACTACAACGCGGCTGCCAAATGTAACGGATGGTGTAACCACCGAAGTTTCGCCAGTCGATCCAAGTACACCAGTGGATACAACAACAATTGCTGATACAACTGGACCGGTGGAAACAACTGAAGTACCAGTAGATACTACAGTGGCGGTTGATCCAACTGCTCAAACTGATACAACTGCTCCTATCGATACAACTACACCCATTGACACAACTGTGGCCCCAGTAGATCCTAATACTCCAGTTGACCCTAACGCACCAGTGGACCCCAACGCTCCAGTCGACCCAAATGCACCAGTTGATCCCAACGCTCCAGTTGACCCCAATGCACCAGTTGATCCCAACGTGCCCGTAGACCCTAATGCCCCAGTTGACCCTAATGCTCCAGTTGATCCTAATGAGCCAGTGGACCCCAATGCACCAGTTGACCCAAGTGCACCAGTTGACCCTAGTACTCCAGTTGATCCTAATGCCCCAGTTGATCCTAATGCTCCAGTTGATCCCAATGCACCAGTTGATCCCAACGCACCCGTCGACCCTAATGCACCAGTGGACCCCAATGCACCTGTTGATCCTAACGCACCAGTCGACCCTAATGCACCAGTGGACCCCAATGCTCCGGTTGATCCTAACGCACCAGTCGACCCAAATGCACCGGAAGATCCTAATAGGCCAGTTGGCACAACGACTTCTCCAGCAGGTCCCACTACAATAGCACCAGAAAATCCAACCGCACCAGTGGAATCAACAATAGATCCCGATGTAACTACTACGGCCACAGAAACAACAGAAACTCAACCAGATACTACCGATGTAACAACGTTGGCACCATCTGACCCCAACGCAACTGTAGATCCTAATGCACCAGTTGACCCCAACGCGCCTGTTGATCCAAATGCACCAGTTGATCCCAACGCACCTATTGATCCAAATGCACCAGTTGATCCCAATGCGCCAGCGGATCCCAATGCACCAGTTGATCCAAATGCACCAGTTGATCCCAACGCACCTGTTGATCCAAATGCACCAGTTGATCCCAATGCGCCAGTGGACCCCAATGCACCAGTTGATCCAAATGCACCAGAGGACCCTAACGCACCTGTTGATCCAAATGCACCAGTTGATCCAAATGCACCAGTGGACCCCAATGCACCAGTTGATCCAAATGCACCAGTGGACCCTAACGCACCCGTAGACCCTAACGCACCAGTTGATCCCAACGCACCTGTGGATCCAAATGCACCAGTTGATCCCAACGCACCAGTTGATCCTAACGCTCCTGTTGACCCCAATGCACCAGTGGACCCCAATGCACCAGTGGACCCCAATGCACCAGTTGATCCTAATGCGCCAGTAGACCCTAGTGCACCAGTTGATCCAAATGCACCAGTGGACCCAAATGCTCCAGTTGATCCTAATGCGCCAGTGGACCCCAATGCACCAGTTGATCCAAATGCACCAGTGGACCCTAACGCACCCGTAGACCCTAATGCACCAGTGGACCCTAACGCACCCGTAGACCCTAACGCACCAGTTGATCCCAACGCACCTGTGGATCCAAATGCACCAGTTGATCCTAACGCGCCTGTTGATCCTAATGCACCAGTTGATCCCAACGCACCAGTTGATCCTAATGCACCAGTTGATCCCAATGCGCCAGTGGACCCCAATGCACCAGTTGATCCCAACGCACCCGTAGACCCTAATGCACCAGTTGATCCCAATGCGCCAGTGGACCCCAATGCACCAGTTGATCCCAACGCACCCGTAGACCCTAATGCGCCAGTTGATCCCAATGCACCAGTTGATCCTAATGCTCCAGTTGATCCCAATGCACCCGTAGACCCTAATGCACCAGTTGATCCCAATGCGCCAGTTGATCCTAATGCACCAGTTGATCCCAATGCGCCAGTTGACCCCAACGCACCCGTTGACCCTAATGCACCAGTTGATCCCAATGCACCAGTGGATCCCAATGCACCTGTTAAACCAAATGCACCAGTAGACCCCAATGCACCAGTTGATCCAAATGCACCAGTGGACCCTGACGCACCCGTAGACCCTAATGCACCAGTGGACCCTAACGCACCCGTAGATCCTAACGCACCAGTTGATCCCAACGCACCTGTGGATCCAAATGCACCAGTTGATCCCAACGCGCCTGTTGATCCTAATGCACCAGTTGATCCTAATGCTCCAGTTGATCCCAATGCGCCAGTGGACCCCAATGCACCAGTTGATCCAAATGCACCAGTTGATCCCAATGCACCAGTTGATCCTAATGCACCAGTTGATCCCAATGCGCCAGTTGACCCCAACGCACCCGTTGACCCTAATGCACCAGTTGATCCCAATGCGCCAGTGGACCCCAATGCACCAGTTGATCCAAATGCACCAGTTGATCCCAATGCGCCAGTTGATCCTAATGCACCAGTTGATCCCAATGCGCCAGTTGACCCCAACGCACCCGTTGACCCTAATGCACCAGTTGATCCCAATGCACCAGTGGATCCCAATGCACCTGTTAAACCAAATGCACCAGTAGACCCCAATGCACCAGTTGATCCAAATGCACCAGTGGACCCTGACGCACCCGTAGACCCTAATGCACCAGTGGACCCTAACGCACCCGTAGATCCTAACGCACCAGTTGATCCCAACGCACCTGTGGATCCAAATGCACCAGTTGATCCCAACGCGCCTGTTGATCCTAACGCACCAGTTGATCCTAATGCTCCAGTTGATCCCAATGCGCCAGTGGACCCCAATGCACCAGTTGATCCAAATGCACCAGTTGATCCCAACGCACCCGTTGACCCTAATGCACCAGTTGATCCCAATGCGCCAGTGGACCCCAATGCACCAGTTGATCCCAACGCACCCGTAGACCCTAATGCACCAGTTGATCCCAATGCGCCAGTGGACCCCAATGCACCAGTTGATCCCAACGCCCCCGTAGACCCTAATGCTCCAGTTGATCCCAATGCGCCAGTGGACCCCAATGCACCAGTTGATCCCGATGCACCAGTTGATCCTAATGCTCCAGTTGATCCTAATGCTCCAGTTGATCCAAATTCACCAGTGGACCCCAATGCACCAGTTGATCCAAATGCACCAGTTGATCCCAATGCACCAGTTGATCCTAATGCACCAGTTGATCCCAATGCGCCAATTGATCCCAACGCACCCGTTGACCCTAATGCACCAGTGGACCCCAATGCACCAGTTGATCCCAACGCACCCGTAGACCCTAATGCGCCAGTTGATCCCAATGCACCAGTTGATCCCAACGCACCCGTAGACCCTAATGCACCAATTGATCCCAATGCACCAGTTGATCCTAATGCGCCATTGGACCCCAATGCACCAGTTGATCCCAACGCACCCGTAGACCCTAATGCACCAGTTGATCCAAATGCACCAGTGGATCCTAACGCACCCGTAGACCCTAATGCTCCAGTTGATCCAAATGCACCAGTGGACCCTAACGCACCCGTGAACCCTAATGCACCAGTTGATCCAAATGCGCCAGTTGATCCCAACGCACCCGTCAACCCTAATGCACCAGTTGATCCTAATGCTCCAGTTGATCCCAATGCGCCAGTGGACCCCAATGCACCAGTTGATCCCAACGCACCCGTAGATCCTAATGCACCAGTTGATCCCAATGCACCAGTGGATCCCAATGCACCTGTTGATCCAAATGCACCAGTAGACCCTAACGCACCAGTTGATCCTAATGCTCCAGTTGATCCCAATGCGCCAGTGGACCCCAATGCACCAGTTGACCCCAACGCACCCGTAGACCCAAATGCACCAGTTAATCCCAATGCACCAGTTGATCCTAATTCTCCAGTTGATCCAAATGCACCAGTCGATCCTAATGCTCCAGTTGAACCCAATGCACCAGTGGACCCTAACGCACCCGTAGACCCTAATGCGCCAGTTGATCCAAATGCACCAGTTAACCCCAATGCTCCCGTTGATCCTAATGCTCCAGTTGATCCCAATGCACCAGTGGACCCCAATGCACCGGTCGACCCTAACGCTCCAGTGGATCCCAATGCGCCAGTTGATCCTAATGCTCCAGTTAAACCTATCGTGCCAGTTGACCCTGTTACTCCTATTAGACCTACTTCTTGGCCGCATCATCCATCTTTGCCTGTTCATCCAGGTGGCTCTTGGCCATGGCACCCAGTGCATCCTCAACATCCGAATCATCAACAACCACCTTTCCATCCAGGACCAAAATACCCGAAACTACCGATGTGGCCTTTGCGACCACAGCAACCCAACGGTAATGGAAATGCAGGCAGTGCACCAAACACTGGCAACTCTAACTCTGGTGTGGATTCGAGCAATGGAAGCCCTAGGCCCAATGGAAATGATTCCGTGCAACCTCCACAACGCCCACATTCTCCAATTTGGCCCAATTGGCATGACTGGGTCAACAGTTGGCGCACAACTAAAAAACCAGCAGTTACAACAGATGCTCCCAAGCCCAGTCAACCCGATGTAAACAATAATTCCGAAAATGCAGAATCAGTTGAGCAGTCAGTTCAAAAACCATCCGGAGGTGCTGCTTCCAATGAAAATGCATCAGTTGAAAATAATAACAAGAACTCCAAGGAGCAATCAAAGGATAGCTCCAAAAACAAGCCAAAATCCACGGAAGACAGCTCAAAGGAGAGCTCCAAAAACAAGCCAAAATCAAAGGAAGATAGCTCAAAGGAGAGTTCCAAAAACAAGCCAAAATCAACGGAGGACAGCTCAAAGGAGAGCTCCAAACACAAACCAAAATCCAAGGATGACAGCTCAAAGGAGAGCTCCAAAAACAAACCAAAATCCAAGGATGACAGCTCAAAGGAGCAAAAGAATACGAGCGGCTCTGCAGAAAAAACTTCTGCTGAGGAAAAGAGTGAAAAGAAGGAAAAGCACGACAAACAGAAATCAAAAGATTCAAAGGATTCCAAAGAGGAAAAGGAGAACGACAGCGAGCAAAGCAAGCGTAAGGAGGATGAAAATGACGATGATGAGCTGAGCTCCAAGGAAAAGAGAGAATTCGTTAAAGGTGTCATAAAGAAGCTAAGGGAAGAAAGCAAATGCGATGACGACGATGTCTATCCAGATATAAGCGACTGTAAGAAGTACTATCGCTGCGAGATCAAGAAGAATGGAAAGCACAAGTTTGTCCATCTACGTTGCGACCATAAGAAACGCTTCGACTTCCGCAGCTTGAAGTGTGAGGACAAGGATGAGGCACGTTGCTTGCACAAGTAGACCAAGTAGCCAACTAACAAAGCACAGCACAGCATCAGTAAACGACGAACCAAATTGCAGAAGTTTTCAAAAACTGTAACATCAGAACATCCCTATTTAATCTTATAATAAATTATTCTTTATTTGCAAGCATATATATATTTTTTTTTGTTTTTTTTTTAATAAATTAATAACTTATTACTTAACGAAATAAACTCATTTTTTAAATATACCTTAAATTGTTCTCTATAATTCGATAGGCCATAACTTTGCGAAAATAAATTATCTGCCTCGGTCCAAGAAACTTCTTTATATGGCTTTGTAGTCTAAGTAGCTTTATTTACTGGCGATACGAACCGGAAGGATACGAAGAAGTTGTCTGCTATTTCGAAGTTGAACTACGTAAAGGTTGGCCGCACGATTTTCGGATATACATATGTGAAGCAAAATTTTTAGACCATCTACCTAGGGGCTTACCAAGTAGTATGAACCGAATTATCCAAGTTTCTTATAAATTTCAAAGACTTTTATGCTATAAAGAAATCCAATTGTGAGTAAAGTTTGGAGTTTGCTGAAATTATTTTCTAGATCTGTCCCGGGCTTTGTTTAAAATCTTACTTTATAATTTTAAATTTGAGTATGCAGATTTTTGGAGACACCGTTTGTGTCCGTTTTTCATACAAAAATCTTTCTAGTTTTTGCCAATTAAGTCCGGATGAAATTTTTACTTTCATAGCAAATAATTATATGATACTATATTATTATACTCTACGAGTTCCATTAGGTCTATAATGTTGGTAGAAAAGTTTCAAGAGTTGTTAACAAATACAAAAGCAATCATTCAAAATTTATAAGGGACAATTATTTTTCGATAAGGATATCTCAATAGTCAAAAACGCCTGGGAATATTGAAAAATAGCACGAAGAGCAGGAAAGGACTAAAAGCATCCTATTATCTGGGCTAAAAGGAGTTAAAATTTTCGTTATTTCAATAAGATATAACAAACTTTACAAAAATCTATAAATCTACTCGATAAACAAGAGAAGGGATGCAATTCCCGAAATTGGAGGATGATCTAAATGGGACATCCGGCAGTTGGATACGTATTACATGATAACTTTAAAAAATACTTGATCGGAATCTGTTCTTATTGCTACTAAACTGCATGTAGTGTAAAAAAGTAAGGTGTACGGAATCGTAATATACGGTCTCTTAAGCCGGAAACTATCTTGTATCAATGGTATTCCAAGGCTCATGTACTACATTATATAATTGCTTAAAATATTTTAGAAAGGGATCAAAGAACACTGAATTTGATGGAAAACATATAATTAAGATGATTTTAATGGTATTTAACAAGAACTACAAGACATAAGGTAATTATTTTAACATATGTTCCGAACGAATCGACTGCCGAAAACTCTTCATAATATAGTCTGATATTAACGTTATGTAAAAGGATCCAACGAGTAATGTATCTGGTCACGTATATGCACAGGAAAATAATCAATTACATCAGCTATGATTCGGTCCCATATGTGAACGAACTACCTGCAGAAAGAGGATACCGCAGCCTTGTAAGGCTTTAATCCAAGGAGCAGAAGCTCCAAAATCATAATTTAGAGTGAAAAATATTGTACGAGGTGTGTTCAAAAAGGATCACGAATTTTGCATTTTCACGGGTTGCGTATATTCGAATTTTGATTTTTGGTGGCGTTATGTTTTTGAATGTTCCCTTAATTGTTGACAGCTGCTTTGCTTGCACGTGTTTAAGATCGTCTTCGAATTTTATCTATTCAAAAAAATGGATCAAAGAACCTGTATCAAATTTTGTGTGAAAAACAAAATTAAGTGCGCGGATGCATTCCGAATGTTGACTGTGGCATACGGAGAAGCTACCTTGGACAGAAGCAACGTTTATCGGTGGTACAAAATGTTCTCAGAAGGCCGAGAAGATGTGAGCGACGAAGAGCGTGCCGGACGCCCGAGCTCTTCAAGAAAATGGTATTGGCCAATCGTCGAATCTCCGTTAGAGGAGTTGCTGAGGACCTAGACATATCGATTGGCTCGTGCGATTAAATTTTTATCAATGATTTGGGCATGAGACGGGTCGCCGCGAAATTCGTACCAAAATTGCTCAATTTCGACCAAAAACAGCATCGCATGAACATTGCTAATGAGATGGTGGCCTCTGTCCGCGTCGACCCAAATTTGCTCCAGAGGGCCATAACTGGAGACGAATCGTGGGTTTATTGTTATGACATGGAAACCAAAGCTCAATCATCTCAATGGAAGTTGCCGCACGAACAAAGACGGAAAAAAGCGCGCCAAATTCGGTCGAATGCGAAAGTTTTGCTTACAGTTTTCTTCGATTGCAGGGGCGTGGTGCATCATGAGCTCATGCCACAGGGTAAACCGGTCAATAAGGAATATTACCTGCAAGTTATGCGCAATCTGCCAGAAACGCCCGGATTTGTGGAAGAACAAAAATTGGCTTTTGCACCACGATAACGCCCGTGCTCAAACATCGTTGCTTGTGCGCGACTTTTTGGCCAAAGCAATACACTAATGATGCCGTAGCCACCGTATTCCCCAGATCTGGCCACCTGTGAATTTTTCTTGTTCCCTAAACTAAAGAGGCCCATGAAAGTACGACGCTACGCTACGATTGACGAGATAAAGACGGCATCGAAAGAGGAGCTGAACAAGATAAAAAAACGATTTTTTGAAGTGCTTCGAGGATTGGAAAATCCGTTGGCACAAGTGTATAATATCTCATGGGGATTGCCTGGAGGGGGACAAAATAGATATTCATGAATAAATAAATAAATTTTGAAAAAACACAAAATTCGCGATACTTTTTGAACACACCTTGTATTTATAGATTGGCCGACGATAAAATCTGTCCAAAATCTGATTAAAAATATCTTAAAGATGCCATTTAAAAACATTTATGTTTTCGTAACGAAGTATGGCTATTAAGAAAACGTAAAAAATTAACGTGTAGAGGATTGAATTCAAAATTCACTTTTCCACACCATAAAATTCCGGCTGAGTTAAACTTGTTTATAAAGTAAATTTAAATTCAATATCTAACTTTAGTAACTTTAATGGGAGATCCCAATTTAAAATTCGTTGCACCGCCAGCTGTACAGCCTTCCAACTCCGAATTGGACAACAATGTAGTAAAGCTTAAGTTTAAAGAGGTTCGGGAGTTCGATTTACCAGATCGAAAAGAGACACACGCACACACATAATTACTTAGCCACACACATAATTCCATACTACGGTTGCTTACCGAGGGTGGGAGAGAGGTTCAACAATTGAAAGTTTAGGTATGACCCCCTATCACTTGTAGTCTCTGAGATTCAGGCATTCAGATACCCGCGCGTCCATGTCTACATCAATTTTTTATTTTGTTTCTACTGAACATATGTCCAAGAACTTCTAAAAGACGCACTAGAAACTCAAGAAGTATTTCATTCTTAAGATTTACTAGACGTCTTTAAGCGGGGGAGCGAACTTAAAGTGCCTTACTTAAATTTTGAGACATTTTTAATGTAAATATTTAGTGTAGCATAGAATTTTGAAGTGAAACGTAAACACAAGCACAAAAAGCGTTAAGGGAAAGTGCATTGGTAGTCTACCAGCGAGGAGCTAGGGTTGGGTGGGGATGTCGCAGAAATACAGGACAACATGGTAGAGCAGAGTAAAGCTCTGGCTGGCTGGCTGTCTGGCTGTCAGGGTAGGGCAAGACAGCGAAGCAGAGCAATACACTTAAGTTGATTCGCTGTCATCCATTGCAGCTCATTTATCATTAGACCAAGTCCTCTCCATACAAACATAGTACGGCGGCGTTGGCGACAGTTTCAGTGTCATCTAAGTAGTGTGCAAGCCGTCAGTGGTGCTAAGATGTGGGCGTGGGTCAGGGGCCAGCGCCAGCGCCACGACCATATCGTTGTGTAGCGTCAAGAGTAAGCATAACACTTTGCAGCGACAATGTGCCGCACCCACACTCCTGCCCACATCACCCAGAGAACCATAGACCGACGAACCGACCGACCCGTAGCGGCGAAGACGACGAAGTAATTCAATTTTTATCGTGGGTAATTTTGTAACGAGAAAGGAAAGAAGCAAAGGCAATGGGTCTCTCGCTCCTCTAGCTGCTGACCGCCGTAGCAGCATAGTGCTTTAAAGGATCGGCGGCATTGGTGTACCATATTACAGGGCGTATCCGGAGTCAGCTCAATGTGCGACCATACGTTCAAAATTCAATTTGCCTGATGACTTGCTGTGGTTTAAATACGGAGCACATTAAACTCATTGCCAGGCGATTGATAAGAGCAAAACAAGTTTGACTTTATGTGCTGGCCACAGTATGTACATAATGTACTAGCATATGTATATAGACTATGTTATGTGCACCATTGATGGCTTTATAATATAAAAAAGGCACTGGCCAACCAGCTCTAGAGCATATGATACACTTACGCAACAAAAAAAACAAAAAACGTATGACGTCAAGTTATAAGGGGAGGACTTTGAGATGCCCTGCAAAATACAACGAAATGGATTTTGTGACAGCTCATTATAATGGGAGCTATGTTTTGATATTTCTGAGTTGGAAATTGGACTGATAGGATGCGTTTCTTAATTCTTAGCCGTGGTGGTCATATGCCAGAGATCATTTCCAAATATAAAATAATACCAAATTATCTTTCTAATAAAACCATATTGGGGGTCATTAGATTAATATTTCTATGCTTTATTTAATTTTGAAATCCGGAATTTCCAAAAAAAAAACATACTTTACATTGCATGTTATATCGAGTATTTCCATAGGGACGCTACAAAAGTAGACCAATAGGGACAGCAAACGACGCCATATTTTTCCCGCTCTCTTAACATTTCTCTTCAGTAAGGTTTGCCATTTCAACATGGAAAAATATACGATCCAACAACCAGTCGAAATTATTAAAATTTACTACAGAAATTCGGAGTCACTGGCCTCAACTTTAAGAGCGCTACGTCAAATTTATGGTCGTCATAATTGTCATGCCAGATCAACAATTGAGCGTCTAGTGGAAAAATTTGAATCCACAGGCACAGTACAAAATGTTCCCGTGCCAGTGAGACAAAAAAGTGCCCGTAGTGTCCGCGAGGAAGACCCAAATCAGTCTCTCACACGTCGTTCTCAAGCGTTGGGCATCTCTGTGACGACGCGTCGTTGTGGCGGATTTTGCGAAAAGATCTTGGCCTACATCCTTACAAGATCAAATTGATACAAGAACTGGAGCCGCTTGAACACCAGAAGCGTCTTCTGTATGTTCGTGAATTGGGCTGAGCAACAACTTGAAAATGATCCTGATTTTCATCGAAAAATCATCTTCAGCGATGAGGCTCATTACTGGCTGGATGGCTTCGTCAATAAGCAAAATATGCGTTATTGGTCAGGCAGCAATCCATACGTACTCCATGAGTCACCATTGCATACTGAATAAATTACGGTTTGGTGCGGTTAATGGGCCGGCGACGTCAGTGGGCCGTACTTCTCCCGTGATGATCAAGACCGGCACGTTACTGTGAATGGGAATCGCTACCGCTCAATGACAACCGAATTTCATTTGGCCCGAATTGGATGACATGGACTTGGACAATATGTGGTTTCAACAGAACGGCGCCACAAGCCACACATCGAATGTCACAATCGATTTATTGAAAACCAAGTTTGTTGAACTGGTTGGTGTTATCTCACGAAATGGCCCAGTCAATTGCCCGCCTCGGTCATGCGATTTGACGCCGTTAGACTATTTCCTGAGGGGCTACGTCAAGTCTATGGTCTACGCCAACAAACCAGCGACGATTGCTGAACTTCGTACGAATATCGAAGGTAAAATTGCAGCAGTATCGGCCGATTTATGCTTGAAAATCGTCGAAAATTGGGCTCAGCGTCTGGACTTCTGCAAGTGTGCTCGTGGTGGCCATGCAAAAGAAACCGAATTCCATACATAATGGCATCGAATGTACTTTCACAGGAATAAAGAATTTCATTGATATCCAAAACCGTTTTTGTTTTAGTTAAAAAACTTTTGAAGGCGCAGACTAAAGTTTGTAAACAGCTACACATTAGAAGAAAAGGATTACCCAACCCTATCGCTAAAGCGAATTATTGCCTTTGCCAAAAAAACTAATAAGCCATATCTAAGCTATCTAAAAGCTGTTCCCAGTGCAGCAGGAAGCAAATGACGTACACCCCAATCACAGCATCCTCATCACCAAGGCATCTAGGTTTGCATTCCTTAGCTCTCACCCAACGCACATCAGCATATTTACTACGTATACATATTCATTGTAGGAGGAAGCAAATGACTCTCACCTTATTCACATCATCGTCATCGATATTATCAAGGAATCTAGTCTGAAATTTTGGCTTTTTTAGCTCTTATAGACGCACATCCGCATATCCACTACGTCGCTGTACTCCAACTTTAGTTAACTTCCAATTGTCTTCTGCACATATTCCATATACCCTTTCTACCTTAAGCGGCAGTGTATAAAATTGACCGAAAAACAAAAAAAAAACTTTGTTAACTTCATTTGACAAGAGCACGAGGTGGTCCTGATCCCGACCTACGGCTGTACCAACTTTGAGCTGCTCGTTGATTGGATTTCCTGCGCTTGGCAAAATCAATTTTTATTTAATTAATGTGCCTCGTTGCATGCATTACACACAGCACAGTTCCGTAGCAAGCTTTTAGCTACAGCGTCCAAAGTAGTCCATGTCCATGATGTTGGCAACGTCAAGTGGCCAAGTACATGTGTATGTATCCATATGGCAACACCCTACACATATTACATATGTATATGTATTGAATATGATTCATTGAATGCTGCAAATTGCAATTTAACATGCTCCATAAAAATGGCTTACGTTCGGTTAATCCCGTAGATCCAAATTAGCAGCTAGTTGTCCATGTTGCTTATGCATCTTTACATAATCTAATTTCTAGGTTATGTCAAATTTAGCAGCTGGCACTGAAAACAACTCGAAAATGGGAACAAACCTGTTTGTTGTTTGAAAGACATGTTTTTAGCTGGCGTAGTTTTTTATTATATTATATTATATTCATCATTGAATATTGGAAAGCTTATTTGTATTAGCTGTCTCATATGCATCCACCAATGCAGGAAAACGATTTTTTACGATATCTTCAGGCACTTCATATACTCCTAGTTGGTTAACGAATTTTACTTGGAACACTGGAACTTCCTCAACCATGGCTCGTCCCAGAATTTTTTCCACCTCAGGACATTTTTCATAAATTGATAAAATTGACGGGGCATTCGATTTGGTAGGCATTTTGGAGCCAAATATAAATGCAACACGCCACGTTCGAGGAAGTGCAAGAAAAGAACCAAGCAAAGAAAAAACCTAGCAAGCTAACCATCACAGTGTTGTTGAACGTTTTTAAGCCAATCAGCCTAAACTCATTTTTGTACAACACTATCTCTTTGTTTTTGGATCATTCAAGTACGTATCGATTGCTTCTTTCGAAATGAGCAAACTAGACTTCCAACGGAACGGTCTGGCATTGACCAAATAAATGTCCAAAGAATAACACGATGCTTCAGTGATTTAGCACTTTTCAAATGACCTGGTGCACGTTTTAGGTCTTGACGAGTACATCACGATAATGTGTTTCAAAATTGTTTAACACCCCGAAATTTTCAAGTTATTGCTTAAAAACCGTTTTCCGTGCACTGCGCGCACTCCAAAAATCACAACGTCGTAATCTTTCAACCGATTTCGATTGCTTTACGGTTTTGGAAAGAAGAAGATTCAAGCTTTAAGATGATAAAAAATTTGTTTATACTTCATACAAAAAACTACGAGATTTTTGAAAAGTTATCTAAGGTTTAACCTTTTTTTCAGTTTTTCTCAGTTTGACGTCTTTTTTATTGTAAACAAGAAAATTGAACTCCCATCATAAAGTCGATGTCGCATCACTTCAGGTTCGTGGATATGATTTCAATATAGACCAACATAGCATTTATCATAATTATTGTTTGAGAGTGCAAAAAACAGTCAAGGGTCTCCTAAAAAAACTTCGTAGGAACACTTTGAGAGAAGGCGACACATTTCGACACATTTGCGGCACAGACTTAATCACATTCTGAAAAAAAATTTTAACAAAGATGCCTTCAAATGGGTCGCTACAATTTCCCCACATCTTGGTCTTCATCCACCATATTAAGGTGCTGCCTCATACGACAGCTGTTTTTTTCGACCATCGACTTGAATACAACCAAAAATCGCAAATGAACGAAAAACGAATTTCTTACAGGCATTTTGCATAGATGGTAAATAGTATAACCGAAAGCGTTCTCTAAACTTAATATTATGCCGATTTTTCCATATTTAAACTAAGATATGTAATGATTGAATCTGTTGTTTTCTAATAATGTACTCATTTTTTTAACTTGGTGCTGTATAGTCTAAAATAAATTTTTTTGTCTCAACTTTTCTGAATTCAACGAGTCAAGAATTTGCTGAAAATCCATAGAAGTTGTAAATAGCTCTAAAAACTCCTGTAGCAAGGAATTTTTTATTTGCTACAATCGAATTAAACCTGATTCTGTTTTTACGCAATAGAAACGTTACTAGAAAATACGCGTAAAAAAAAAAATTCGAGTTAAAAAAGATAAAGTATCCATATAAACGTAGGGGATGGGTTCCTCATATGAAAATCCAATTAAAATAATATCAGCTTACGTAATAAAATAATCGTTTTTACATAGAAATTCTTCTTTTGCTAAAATTTAAATTTTGTTTTAAAATTATTTATTTGAATAGCGTAATATAAGTAAAAAATACAATAAAGATTATTAATTTTACAAAAAGAAATATCAAATTAATTTATGAATTTCTGTTTAAGCTGAATTTTTTCCTCTATCCCCAAAATCTTGCATTACTGATCCAAAAAAATAAAATAACTGTCACTTGTCTATGTCCACAAAGTAGAGACATTTAAACACCTGGAAATCAACATTCGAAGAGTTATAGTCAAAATTCGGCCGAAAATGCTGCTGAAACTTTGTAAAAATTGGTGCTCCAGATTGCGCCACAAAACTTAAATCATATTTAAACGTGATAAAATTTGCTATCCAATAAATCCCGTTTCATTGTTATTAAAAATAAATAAATTAAAAATATACTAACTTGATCAAAAAGTTCCCGGAATCATTAACGTATGGTGCTCTCAGTCAGTCAGTCGGAGACACCCCAAAGTTACCTAAAATATGATCAGGGTGAATAGAGAAGTCGATATACCCATGTCCGTCTGTCCGTCTGTCCGTCCGTGTGAACGCCTAGATCTCAGAGATGGTAAGAGCTAGAGTTACCAAACTTTCACATTAGATCCCATATTATTCCATAGGAGGCAAGTATATTTTATTTTTTTGATATCAGGGATAAATTATATAGCTCCCATGGGGGTGTTTGAGACGACCTCGACAAAAAAAGCGTTTTAGATGAATAATTCGTTTGTTTATGAAGATATCGTAACCAAATTTGGTATTCAAAAGTTTTTTATAGTTCCCAATCACTGTACTAAATTTGATTGAAATCGGTTGACTATATCATATAGCTCCCATAGGACCGATCGGCCAAAATAACTTTTTTAAAGAAAAATTCGCTATATTTCGTTTTTTAATAAAGATATCCTAACCAGATTTGGCGTTTGGAAATTTTTTAGACCACTTAAGCAATGTGCCAAATTTGAACAAAATCGGTTGACTATATCATATAGCTCCCATAGGTCCGATCTTCCAAAAAATCGATTTTTGAACAAAATTTTTTGTGTTTCGTTTGTTTGTTGAAGATATTGGGACCAAATTTGACATTCGTGAGTATTTTATAGTTCCTAAGCACTGTACTAAATTTAATCCAAATCGTATGACTAGATCATATAGCTCCCATAGGACCAATCGGTCCAAAAACACGTTTTTTATACAAAATTCGATGTGTTTTGTTTGTTTGTAAGGATATTTGAAATAAATTTGGCATTCATGTCTTTTTTAAGGTATTTAGGCACTGTGTCAAATTTTATTGAAATCGGTTGACTATATCATATAGCTCCCATAGGAACGATCGGTCAAAAAAAAAATTTTTGCTTAAAAATTCTTCTGTTTTTGGTTTTTTGTGAAGAAATCGGACTTTATTACAAGCTAGTGGTACAGGGTATCTTAAAGTCGTCCGCGCCCGACTTTACGTCCGCCATTTTTTTTTCTAAAATTGCCACATTTGTCATTGACATTCTATGCAATTTTTAAGCTATGCTTTTGTTTCCCTTGAAACATTTTGGTTAAAGATATGGGCCGCAGATCTGTCGCTGAAAAGCGTGTGCCGAAAGACCTGACTTTCATGCAAAATAAAAACCTCGCAAAAGAAATGATTTTCAAGACCATTTGGGTTAAAACGGAATGATAACCATCCAACAACCGCCGAATTTAGCCAGGAGTTGCTAATCTCCCAAAACTCTCTATTTGCTGACCTTTTTTAAAAAGTGTCCAATTTTGGTATGGGCAATTTGTCATATTGCTCAGATCTACCAAGAAGGGCTTACCTCGAAATCGGTTGCGTTTTTTATGAACGAAACCAGTATTTTGATAACAGAATTTTAACAAATTGCTAGCATAGCTCTGGAGTAAGTCTATCCATACAAAAATGTCAAAGCAAATTCGACTCTCAGCTGTTAAATTGTTATTGTCAGATTAAGCAGTGTTACCAACTCAACGCTGAAAAGCTGTAAAAAAAATAACACGCAGTACGACTAACTTGATTTAACGCGATTCAAAAACTCAATTCGTTAATTTTACGCGATTTAAAGTTGATTTAACGCGTTTTATGAAATCCTCAATTATTTTAAGTTAAAAAAATACGAACTCAAAACACTTTAAAGAGAAATCAGCTGCTATAGATGTATGCAAAGTTTGAAAACAGCTGATCTCCATTTCCCTTATCTCGACGGAGCATAGGGTCTCAACAGCTGATAACAGACAATGTTATTAGTTTCGGGAATACCATACATAAGTATATATTTTTTTCTTGGACTCCCTTGACTTTTAATTTAACAACAATAATTGCGCTGCTAATTAATAATATCATGTTGAATAATGACATCTTTCAATTTCGTTAAATTTAAGATCTAAAGTAATAAAAAATTATAAATTTTCCTGGCCTCAATGGTAATTCAGATGAATTTGAATTTTTTTTAGTGAAATTAATATTTTTTACTATTTATTTACAAAATTTTAAAAAAATCTTACTTAGAAAAAACAATTTTTTTTATGATTTAAACTGATATTATTTTAAAAGGATATTCCAACGGAGAACAAATCACCTACTTTTATATGAATATTGTTTTCTTTTTACGTTTTTTTCTGGTAACGTGCCTATCGCGTAAAAATAGAATTAGATGTATTCGAAAGCAATCAGTATGAATTAAAAACAATCGTTATGTACTTGAATGCCTCTAATCGAAAAAAAGATAGTGCTGTACAAAAGCGAGTTTAAATTGATTAGTCTAAACACGTTGATCAACACTGACATAGTTAGCTTGGCTTGGTTCTTAATTTGCATGGTTCTTTTCATCGACTTCCTCGAACGTGACGATTGAAGTACTTACGAGCTGAAAAATGCCTTTAAAAGTAAATAATCAGGCTGCCGCCTCTGAAGATGTAATCATCGCTGTGGGCTCTTCAGAACCAGTAGAACAGGTTGTGGGACAGTGCATGTTTGGCGACATTCCAATGTTCAAAGTTAAATTTGCCAACGATCCAGCGACAATTCTAATGCCGAAGCATATAATTAGGGAATTGTATCCTGAAAAAGTGGCTGCGTTTCTTAAAGCTCAACTTGAAGCACTATTCAATGTGTAATATATAATGTGTTTGCGTATATAATATAAAACTACGCAAGATAAAAACGAGTCTTTCATTTAATATCAGAGGTTTGGTCATATTTACGAGTGATTTTTATTGGTAATTTTCAGTGCTACCAAAAGCATAACCTAGAAATTAGTTTAGGTAAAAATGTATCAGCAAAATGTGCTACGAGCTGCTAATTTGGATCTACAGGACTAACCAAATGTAAATCAATTTTATGGAGCATGTAAAATTGCAATTTGCAGCATTCAATGAATACATATGTATGTATATGCTTACATACATATGTACATGCTTGTTGTATGGCGTTGCCAGATGGATACATACACATGTACTGGACCACTTGACGTCGCCAACATCATGGACTACTTTGTCATTGTAAACTCCGATATGAGCAAATGCCTACAGTATCTCTGCAAATCTAGTATATCTGATATCTTGCTGGTTTTCTATTCCCCTCCTTAGATTGGTTCAAAATTGGTCCATATGTATGTAATTAAATATTCGAGCTAGAGTTACCAAAGTTGCTATGTAACATCATAAACAAAAAAGAATATAAATTTTATTTTAAGGAACTTTGGGGAACATGAACTAATTATAAATATGGTACGGTACCAAAAACTACATTTTTCAGCTTCAAAATGTTTGTAGTATTTACGGCAACCGCGATAACGCTGACGCAAAGGGAAGGGATTGCCCCCGGAACCAGAGTATTTTCAGGGGCCTGGTGTGACTTCAGTCTTACTGTCTTGATTCAAGCTAAAGGTGTAATACACGGGATGGTACATCATCGTGCCTGAGCCTGGAATTTGTCTGTACGGCCCTGCCTATTTGCACTATTTTGGGCAGCACTAATTTATGAAATTTAAGCTGTTTTTTTCTAAATGTTTGCGCCTCCCAATTATTATGTGGTTAACCCCTTAAAATTAACAGATTTCGGCGAAAAAGCATTTGTGACTCCCAAGCACAACTACTCCCTGAAGCTACCAAATCTATAGCAAAAAATCCTGGAGCAATCTTAAAATGTAGCAAATATCCCTGGCGGTGGGTATAGGCGCTGACGTAAGCAGTAGCCGGTTGTCTCTGATCTCAATTAAAAAATCTCAACCTTTGACTTCGTTGCGTTACCTTTTTTTTATTGTTTTTTCTTCAAATCTATGATTATTTTTTGTTATACAGTTAAAGTGGATTTCGTAAATGTCTTGACAAGACTAGTCCCGAAAGCTAACGGATCTATCAGCAAAAAATTCTTGCGCAACCTTAAAATTTAGCACATTCCGGATAGTTGGTGTATCCGTTGAGTTAAGCAGCGGTTGTCTCTTGACAATGATGTCAATTAAAAAATCTTAGCCTTGACTTCGTGACGTCACCTTTTTACTGTTTTCCTCATTACATGTATAATAGAAATACATTTTTTTTCGGTATACCAGCTAGAGAGTATCAAAATATCGGTTTATTTTCATATTATTTTAGTAGTACGCTTGAAAGACACGTCATGAACTTTGCTTTTTCCCACTTAAACGTAGGATTTATATGGTTTAGCTCTTCATTTTTTTTAATCTAAGATGTACAGGCTTTTGCAAATTATTTTCTTTTAGCCCCTTCGGCTTGAAGGAACTAAACAAACTTTTAGATAAAAATGTTTGCCTAGAAGCCAAAGTCACCAAAAAAGGAATTTAGACTCATTCAAGGTATTATTTATAGTTAAGAAGCCCCAAAATATGCAGTAGGGCTGTTATTATTGTCCTTTTCCGAATGTTTCTCGCAATTTGAAATGATGACAATTCTGGACGGAAAATTACTTATGTTTTACTAATTTATTTATTTTCTTCATTTATTTGTAATACATAATATCGATAGCTAAATAAATACCACAATTGGGAAAACTTCGAGTACTTGCAAAAAGAGCATATCATATTTTTAACAAAAACGTTTTATTGATGATATTGTAAATAGACATCCTTTTAAATAACCAGAATTGGACATATCGCATGAAAGCTAACTGGGTTAACCGATATAATATACTAATTTTGACCGAAAAAACAATTTCGACGAAGTTACAAACTATGCGATTTGTATGTAATATTGAAAAGCGGACGCACCGCTCGAAACACGCTATACCAGCTTGATCAAAAAGCTGCATTCAGTTTTATTTAGAATATCCAAAATACAAGAATAGTTATTACCAATTACAATCGACATTATCCCCTTCAAAGCAGTCCCCATCGTCTGCAAAGCACTTATGCCAGCGCTAGATCCAATCCTCGAAGCATTTTTTATTATCAGTTTGCGGTATGGCCATCAGAGCCATCTTCGATTTTTTGATAACCTCGAACCGGATAGCAAAAGGCGCAGGCAGATAAATCAAGAGAGTTTTCAACCAGTCTAAGTGGATGTACGACAAAACGCAGCAAGGTATCGCTTATGCTTGATTTAAAGAGGCATCTGCTCATCTTGGAAATTACAATGACAAAGTAGTCCATGATGTTGCCAACGTCAAGTGGCCCAGTACATGTCTATGTAGCCAGCTGGCAATGCCATACAACAAGCATGTACATAAGCATATACATATGTACTATATACAATAAGATTCATTGAATGCGGCAAATTGCAATTTTATATGCTCCATATAAATGGCTTACGTTTGGTTAATCCCGTAGATCCAAATTAGCAGCTAGCTGTCCATGTTGCTGATGCATTTTTACCTAAACTAATTTCTTGGTTATGTTTTTGGTAGCACTGAAAATTAGCAATGAGAATCACTCGTAAATATGAACAAACCTCTGTGTTAAATGAAAGACTCGTTTTTATGTGGACTCGTTTTACATTATATATTTATAATAAATTCTATGTAAGTTGTATGTAATACATAGTACATTTATGGCCATGTTGGTTTATCTGGGATTGGCTGGTTGGTTGGGTTAGCTGCAATATAAGCAGCCACCTGTGCTGGGTAGTATTCATTAACTATCCTCTGCGCCATTTTAAATGGCTCTGGATTGCCAACCAACTTTATTGTATATACGACAATATCGCCAAACACTTTTTCACCGACAATCTCTTCGAGCTCTGGATTATTTATTGGTCTGACGTGTGAAGTCATTTTGGATCTAATAATTAATACAACAAGCCACCTTGAAAAAAAGTCCAAGAAAAGAACCATGCAAATAAAGAACCAAGCAAAGCTCAGTATCACAGTGTTGTGAAACGTTTTTAGACCAATCAGCTTTAACTCACTTTTGTACAGCACTTCTTTTTTTCGATTTGAGTCATTCAAGTACATAACGATTGTTTTTTATTCATACTGTTGGCTTTCGAATAGATCTAGTTCTATTTTTACGCGATAGACACGTTACCAGAAAACAACGTAAAACGAGATACAATATTTAATTAAAAGTAGGGAATTGGTTCTCCGTTGGAAAATCCAATTAAAATAATATCAGTTTATGACATAAAAAAATTGTTTTTACTTGGGAGTTAGATTTTGTTTTAAATTTAAATATTGTATTGAAATTTTGTAAATAAATAGCTGATAAGATTAGGAAAAACAATAAAAAATATTAATTACTACTAACAAAAATTCAAAATCATATTAAGAATTACCTTTTATTGAAGCCTCAAGCTTCATAAATTTTGATTATTTTAGTTTCTTAAATTAACGAAATTGAAAGATGTCGTTATTTAACATAATATTATTAATTAGCAGTGCAATTAGATACTTTAAAAGCCAAAGGAGTAATAATTGCAAAATTTAATAATTCAAGAATTTGCTGAAAATCCATAGAAGTTGTAAATAACACTACAAACTCCTGTAGCAAGGAATTTTTATTTATTACAATTAAATTAAACCTAATTCAGTTTTAACGCAATAGAAACGTTCCTAGAAAATAAGCGTAAAAAAAAATTCAAGTTAAAAAAGATAAAGTATCCATATAAAAGTAGGGGATGGATTCCTCATATGAAAATCTAATTAAAATAATATCAACTAACGATATAAAATAATCGTTTTTACATAGAAATTCTTATTTTGCTAAAATTTAAATATTGTATTCAAATTTTTTATTTATATAGCTTAGTAGATAAGGAAAAACGAAAAAATACAATATTAATTTCACAAAAAGAAAATTCAAATTAATTTATGAAAAACAGTTTATTAAAGCCAGGAAAATGTAGAATTTTTTATTATTTTAAATCTTAAATTGAAAGAAGGCATTATTGTTTTTATTAACAGCCAAAGGAGTAATAATTCAAGAAAAACCATATTTATGGTATTACCACAACTAATAAAATTGTCTGCTATCAGCTGTTGGAGACCCTATGCTCCAGTGGGATATAAAAAAATGATGGTCAGCTGTTTTCAAACTGTGCAAACCTCTATAGCAGCTCTTTTTTTTAAGTATTTTGAGTTTAAGCTGTTATTTTTTACTAAAAATAATTAACGATTTTTAAAAACTCGTTAAATCAAATTAAATCGCGTAAAAATTACGGAATGCATTTTGGCATTCGCACAAAAACAGAATTAGGTGTTTTTTATATATTGTTTTTTTTTTTAGAGCGTCACAAGTAGTGATTATATATTCGGATACAAAATTTGCGGCTCATTTTGTAAGATTTTTGCAATATTATTATACATTAATCATATAATTCTTACCAAAGTAAAAATTAGGAGCGAATTTTTGTGAATTTACACAGAAATAAATATTTACACGGAAATCAAGCGGAAATTTTCTATTTAACTACACGATCTTTATGCTTTTCTCCTGTTTCCTCATGGTTTCCGGATGCCACTGGGGAAAACCTCTCAGCGCTTATAGAGCACTTAACAGCAATGAGTGCAATAAATACTCATTTATACTTCAACCTGGAGTAAAAATTTTTTTTCATATTATACGTAATCAAAATTTCTTAAGTCGCAAAAGAACACCCTACTAACTCAAGTTATCTATTAATTATACCCTGTACCGTATGGTACCAAGGGTATATTAAGTTTGTGCAAGCCGAAAATGTATGTAACATATAGAAGGAGACGTCGGAGACACCCCAAAGTTACCTAAAATATGATCAGGGTGAATAGAGAAGTCGATATACCGATGTCCGTCTGTCCGTCCGTATGTGTGAACGCCTAAATCTCAGAGATGGTAAGAGCTAGAGTTACCAAACTTTCACATTAGATCCCATATTATTCCATAGGTGGCAAGTTTATTTTATTTTTGATATCGGGGATAAATTATATAGCTTCCATGGGGGTGTTTGAGACGACCTCGACAAAAAAAAGCGTTTTAGATGAATAATTCATTTGTTTATGAAGATATCGTAACCAAATTTGGTATTCGATTCGGTTTTTTATAGTTCCCAATCACTGTACCAAATTTGATCGAAATCGGTTGACTATATCATATAGCTCCCATAGGACCGATCGGCCAAAATAACTTTTTAAAGAAAAATTCGATATATTTCGTTTTTTAATAAAGATATCGTAACCAGATTTGGCGTTTGGAAATTTTTTAAACCACTTAAGCAATGGGCCAAATTTGAACAAAATCGGTTGACTATATCATATACAGTACCCTGCAAAAGTTTGGGGTCAGTTGAAAAATCTCATGTTTTTTGTATTTTTCGCCTTATTTGTCGGTCTTGGACCGTTTTATTTTAAATGATACATTGAAAAAAACATTATATATAAATGAACTACAAATAATATTCGCCAAAAATTGCGATTTTTCTTCGAAAAACAAAAGAAGAATGCAAAACATCAAATCATCGACGGTATTATGCGAAAAGAACAGTATCACAAAATACTTCAGTACAACGCTATTCCGTCGGGTACCAGATTGATAGGAGAAGGATTTGTATATCAGCAAGACAACGATCCTAAACACACGTCCAAATTGTGTACTAACTACTTAAAATCCAAAGAAACAGCTGGGGCACTCAAAATCATGGAATGGCCACCCCAGTCGCCGGACGCGAATCCCATTGAGCTGTTGTGGGATGAACTGGATAGAGAGGTGCGAAAACTACGTCCAACCAGCGCGAATCACCTGTGGGAGTGTCTGAAGAGGGCTTGGGAACAAATACAAGTTCAAACGCTTCAAAAATTAGTCGAACAAATGCCGAGAGTCTGTGCAGCCATTATCAAATCTAAAGGAAACCATATTGATGAAAACCACCTGATTTGATGTTTTTCATTCTTCTTTTTTTTTTCGAAGAAAAATCGCAATTTTTGGCGAATATTATTTGTAGTTCATTTATATATAATGTTTTTTCAATGTATCATTTAAAATAAAACGGTCCAAGACCGACAAATAAGGCGACAAATACAAAAAACATGAAATTTTTCAACTGACCCCAAACTTTTGCAGGGTACTGTAGCTCCCATAGGTCCGATCTTCCAAAAAATCGATTTTTTAACAAAATTGGTTGTGTTTCGTTTGTTTGTTAAGATATTGGGACCAAATTTGACATTCGTGAGTATTTTATAGTTCCTAAACACTATACTAAATTTAATCCAAATCGTTTGACTAGATCATATAGCTCCCATAGGACCAATCGGTCCAAAAACACGTTTTTTATAAAAAATTCATGCAAAATAATAACCTCCCAAAAGAAATGATTTCCAAGACCATTTGTGTTAAAACGGAGTAAATACCATCAAACGACCGCCGAATTTAGCCAGCAATTGCTAATCTCCAAAAACTCTCTATTTGCTGACTTTTTTTAAAAAGTGTCCAATTTTGGTATGGAAAATTTGTCATATTGCCCAGATCTACCAAGAAGGGATTACCCCGAAAATGGTTGCATTTTTTATGAACGGAACCATTATTTTGATCAAAAATTTCAACAATTTCCTAACCTTGGTCGGGAGTAAGTCTATCCATAATGAAATGTCAACCCAAATTCAACTTTCAGCTATTAAGTTGTTGTTGTCAGATTAAGCAGTGTTGCCAACTCAAAGTTGTAAAGCTCAAAAAAAAAAAAAATATCACAATACACATAATTTAATTTTACGCGATTTAATTAAATTAAACGCGTTTTACAAAATCCTCAATTTTTCAGTTAAAAATTAGACGAACTCAAAACACTTTAAAGAAAAATCAGCTGCTATAGATGTTTGCAAAGTTTGAAAACAGCTGATCACCATTTCCCTTATCCCCCACTGGAGCATAGGGTCTCAACAGCTGATGGAAGACAGTGTTATTAGTTTCGGAAATACCATACATAAATATGTTTTTTATTTTGGAATTATTACTCCTTTGGCTTTTAAAGTAACAAATTGCACTGCTAATGAATAATATCATGTTAAATAACGACATCTTTCAATTTCGTTAATTTAAGATCTAAAATAATAAAAAATTATTATGTTTTGAGGCTTCAATAAAAGGAAATTCATGACATGAATTTGAACTTTTTTTAGTGAAATTAACATTTTTTTTATTGTTTTTCCTAATCTTATAAGCTATTTATTTACAAAATTTAAATTTAAAAAAATCAAATTGCCAAGTAAATAAGATTTTTTAATGTCATTAACTGATATTATTTTAATTGGATTTTCCAACGGAGAACCAATTCCCTACTTTTAATTAAATACTGTATCTTGTTTTACGTTGTTTTCTGGTAACGGGTCTATCGCATAAAAATAGAATTATATCTATTCGGAAGCAACCAGTATGAGTAAAAAACAATCGTTATGTACTTGAAATGCGCCAAACTAAACAAAGTGATAGTGTTGTAGAAGTAAGTTTGAGCTGATTGTTCTTAAAACGTTTTACAACACTGTGATAGTTAGCTTTGCCTCGAACGTAGCTGGTTGTATTAATTATTAGATCCAAAATGACTTCACACGTCAGACCAATAAATAATCCAGAGCTCGAAGAGATTGTCGGTGAAAAAGTGTTTGGCGATATTGTCGTATATACAATAAAGTTGGTTGGCAATCCAGAGCCATTTAAAATGGCGCAGAGGATAGTTAATGAATACTACCCAGCACAGGTGGCTGCTTATATTGCAGCTAACCCAACCAACCAGCCAATCCCAGATAAACCAACATGGCCATAAATGTACTATGTATTACATACAACTTACATAGAATTTATTATAAATATATAATGTAAAACGAGTCCACATAAAAACGAGTCTTTCATTTAACACAGAGGTTTGTTCATATTTACGAGTGATTCTCATTGCTAATTTTCAGTGCTACCAAAAACATAACCAAGAAATTAGTTTAGGTAAAAATGCATCAGCAACATGGACAGCTAGCTGCTAATTTGGATCTACGGGATTAACCAAACGTAAGCCATTTATATGGAGCATATAAAATTGCAATTTGCCGCATTCAATGAATCTTATTGTATATAGTACATATGTATATGCTTATGTACATGCTTGTTGTATGGCATTGCCAGCTGGCTACATAGACATGTACTGGGCCACTTGACGTTGGCAACATCATGGACTACTTTGTCATTGTAATTTCCAAGATGAGCAGATGCCTCTTTAAATCAAGTATAAGGGATATCTTGCTGCGTTTTGTCGTACATCCACTTAGACTGGTTGAAAACTCTCTTGATTTATCTGCCTGCGCCTTTTGCTATCCGGTTCGAGGTTATCAAAAAATCGAAGATGGCTCTGATGGCCATACCGCAAACTGATAATGAAAAATGCTTCGAGGATTGGATCTAGCGCTGGCATACGTGCGTTGCAGTCGAAGAGGGACAACACTTTGAAGCGGATAATTTCGATTTAGATAACTAATCTTGTATTTTGGATTATCTAAAGGAAACTTTTTGATCATGTTAGCGTGTTTCAAGCATTGCGTCTGCTTAAAATCGCATAATTTGGAACTTCGTCGAATTTTTTCAGTCAAAATACCTGCCATACTATATCGCTTAACCCAGCTAGCTTTCAAGCGATATGTCCAATTCTTTTTATTTCGCAATGAATCTTGGACTGAAGCTGCTGGAGTAAGCATTGGCTTAGACGATTTATATATATTTATAGATATTTCCAAAGAAAAATTATGATTATTTATACGCCCTGCCAAAATATGGTAAACTCCAAGTTCATATTGTCGTGGATAATTTGGTCAGTCTGTTGGGCCGTTTATCTTTTTATAATGAAATGTTGGAATATATTGAAGTTGTTAAAAATGCAGTGTCGGCATAGAATGCTCTGACATTTCGGCTTGCGTTGGTTAGAGTAGCGCAGTGACGTCACGAATCTTCAACTTGTTATAAAAGCATATAAATTCATAAGAGAACTTCCGAAATTTTGCATACAGTTGCCCTTTCGAAATACACCCCATTCTATACGATGTTTTGACGTGCATAAATAATATCAAAGAGAATTTGTACAAAATAATTATGATTTCCTTTGTCTCCTATTGGAGCATAGGGTGTCTACCATCCGTCTTGTCATCTTCCATTGAACTCGATTTTGGTGGGCTATATTTCCTAATTCGTTATAGCTTAACCCTAGAGAATTAATTTGAGCTGCCGTGGAGCTGCTCCAGCTACATGGTCTTCCAGCCTTGTGCCCTGCTTGCTGAAAGGATTCTAGCTCTTAGCTTGCTTTACTAAGTTGCTGTTGTTTTTGAGGAGCGTGTGGCCGATCCACTTACAGTTTCTTCTTATTTCTGTCGCAATATCGGTTTGACTTGCTCTGGAGCGCAACTCCTCGTTAGAGATGGTGACCGGCCAAAAAAATTCAGAAAATACGCCTTAGGCAGCGGTTAACAAACGTACAAAATGAACTCTACAATGTGTCTCTTTTAAAAGATCTCATGTTAGGCAAAGATTTAGACAAAGCTGTGGAAGCTTGAATGGGCTTAGAATGCTTTAGCCAGAGCCGTAGAGAGAAAATCCGGGCCTTCCATTACACTTTTAGCTTGAATCATTGTGTTTTCTTAGTATGACAGTAATTACAGGGGGTAATCAGGGGCCCTGACAAAACCCCGGCGGGAATACCTTCCATTCCCCCATCTCTTGTCGAGACTGGCTATAAAGCAAACTTGGTTAATAATAAGAGTCTCCAGACGCTCTAGCTAGTATAGGTAGATAAGTTTAACTGAACAAGCCATTTTTAGGAATTCGCTGGTATTGTGAAATTACTCGGCAACAGCTCTTAGGGGATTATCCATAAATTATGTGAAGCCGATTTTCGTCAGTTCCAAAATATTTTTCAGATTTCTCCCCCGGAGCATCGCGTAGTTTACGAATGAACCTAGGTTTTCTGAATTTGTTTTTTTCCCTATTTTTTTCAATTTGGTCAGGTTGGTATTTGATTCAAACTTGTGTAGATACTAAAGACTTCAGTTCAGTTGAGGATTGTGTCAAGCGCGTAGCAGTCGATGGGGGATTTTCGGGATTTATTTTTTTGCCCATTTTCATCAGGTTGGTATTTGCTTGAAATTTGTGTATAACTCTAAACAAAAAAAAAACACCCTTTACAAGTTTTGCATAATGCTATTAATATTACATTGCGTATACGCGGCGTTGTTTTTTTTAATAACATGAAACTTTATGAAAATTTTATAAATACAATAAAAGCTCTCAAGTTGCTGGGTAAGTTGTAGCTGTATCTGCCGCCATTGCCGTTGCCGCATAAGGAAAACTCTCAGAAGTCAAAGGCAAAGCTGCATCAGCCATGTTAAAATGTGGAAATATTCTCGGCAAAGGGCAAATAAAATTGTGCCCTGAACCCAACAAAGTGCCTGCCGCACCCGGGCTCTAGCTCCAAAAAAAAAATATATATATTTTATATATAAAGTGCAAAAACAATTGAGATGTGAATATTTAATATACAAGTTTTTATACACAACGAACAAACGCCTTGCTTTTATGGTATTTATTTGGTATTTTTGCAGCTTTGAGCTGCACTAACAAGGTGTAGTGCCTGCAGCTGCCACAGATTTCCATGGCCACGGTCATTGTCAGTTTCCACATCCATGCCCCCGCCCCCAGATCCAACGCCAGTGCCAACTCCCTGTGGCGTCATTGTGTGCATATCGCAAAGGAATACTATATAGTACTATATACTATATGTTTATGAATTGTGGCATTTGCTGGCAAAAACTGATTGATGTTACCGCCTGCCGCTACAAAAATGCTTTGTTTCTTTGCCTTTTAACTAAATTAAAGTTTATTTGTTTTATTTATTTCAAAAATATTTTAGTTTTTATTAAAAACGCGTCACTTTAATTAAACAAGAAATAAAATTTCTTTATGACATTCTTGTTCGTTTATTGCGGCACAGCAAGCAGTCTCTCTACTCTGACGTCACAAATTATGGCATAAAGAGCACAATGCATTCCATTATTTGATTAAACTCTTTTGGAGTTAGGGAGACCTCACCTAAAATCTATTTTCTTTTGTTTTCGCCATTGCCTGATATAGTTGGAAAATCATGGGCAAACCAAGAGGTCTGTGTACTGCCAGAAAGCATGTGAACCACCGACCAACGTTGGGCCGACAAAGATTACAAGAAGGCCCATTTGGGTACCAGATGAAAGGCCAATCCTTTCGGTGGTGCCTTCCACGCCAAGGGTAGAGTGCAGCTTATTAAGAACGGCAAGAAGATTACCGCTTTCGTTCCTCGTGAATGTACTTTGAAGAGATCTGTGTACTGCCAGAAAACAAGTGAACCACCGTCGCTACCAACGTTGGGCCGACAAAGATTACAATAAGGTCCATTTGGGTAGGTACCAAATGGAAGACCAGTCCTTTCAGTGGCGCCTCTCACGCCAAGGGTATTGTGCTCCAGAAGGTTGGTACCTACCCAAATGGAAGACCAGTCCTTTCAGTGGCGCCTCTCACGTCAAGGGTATTGTGCTCCAAAAGGTTGGTATTAAAGTCAAATAGTCTAACTCTGCGTGAGGCTTTTGTATCCGTTTAAGACATTTTGGTTAAAAATTTAGGCGTCAGATCTGTCGCTGAAAAGCGGGTGCCGAAAGACCTGACTTTCATGCAAAATAAAAACCTCGCAAAAAAAAATGATTTCCAAGACCATTTGGGTTAAAACGGAATGAATACCATCAAACGACAGCCGAATTTAGCCAAGACTTGCTAATCTCCCAAAACTCTCTATTTGCTGACCTTTTCTAAAAAGTGTCCAGTTTTGGTATGGGCAAATTTGTCATATTGCCCAGATCTACCAAAGAGGGCTTACCCCGAAATTGGTTGCGTTTTTTATGAGCGGAACTATTATTTTGATAAAAAAAAATGTTAACAATTTGCTAGCATAGCTCTGGAGTAAGTCTATCCATAATGAAATGTCAAAGAAAGTTCAACTATCAGCTGTTAAATTGTTGTTGTCATATTAAGCAGTGTTGCCAACTCAAAGTTGAAAGACACTAAAAAAAACACGCAGTACACCTAATTTGATTTAACGCGATTCAAAAATATCAATTCTTTAATTTCTCGCGATTTTTTTAGTTAAAAATAACACGAACTCAAAACGCTTTAAAGAAAAATCAGCTGCTATAAATGTTTGCAAAGTTTGAAAACAGCTGATCATAATTTCCCTTATCTATGACTGGCGCATAGGGTCTCAACAGCTGATAGCAGACAATGTTATTAGTTTTTCTTGAATTATTACTTTTAAGGATTTTATTTTATAAAATCATGTTAAATCACGACATCTTTCAATGTCGTTAAATTTAAAATAATAAAAAATTACAAAATTCCCTGGCTTTAATACACGGTAATTCATAATACGGATTTGAATTTTCTTTTTGTGAAATTAAAATTATTTAATGTATTTTTCAATTTTCCTTATCTACTAAGCTATTTAAATAAACAATTTTAGTAAAAAATTTTAATTTTATTATAAAACCTAGATCTCAAACGATTATTTTATGTCATAAACTGATATTATTTTAATTGGATTTTCCAACGGAGAACCAATTTGCTACTTTTAATTAAATACTGTATCCCGTTTTACGTTGTTTTCTGGTAACGTGTCTATCGCGTAAAAACAGAATTAGATCTATTCGAAAGCAACCAGTATGAATAAAAAACAATCGTTATGTACTTGAATGCCTCAAATCGAAAAAAAGATAGTGTTGTACAAAAGTGAGTTTAAGCTGATTGGTCTAAAAACGTTTAACAACACTATGATAGGAAGCTTTGCTTGGTTCTTTATTTGCATGGTTCTTTTCGTTGACTTCCTCCAACGTGGCGTGTTGTATTAATTATTAGCTCCAAGATGAAAAAAAATGAATATCCACGATGTGATGCGTACCAAGAAGGCAACGTTCACCACTTCCAGGTAAATAAATACGATGTAATTGTTCTACAGGCCACATAGGCAATGAATCGGTTGCAGTGCAACGATTCGACGAGATTTATTTGTAACCACCAACACATCGAATTGATCTGGTAGGTTGTGTTAAATACAGAAAAGATTTCCACAACCTACCAAATCAATTCGCTGCATTGGAGGTTGAAAACTCAGTGCGCCCAGGACGTGTTGTTTCAAATGCTTATATCTGGCAGCGCAATCACGATTTTTTGGCATTGCTTAATGTAACATCTTACATTCTTAAGTAATGCAATGCCAATTTATCGGGGATGCGGTGTCAGGTATTGCCAACAATCACCGATGTCGGATGTTTCAATAATTGCACAGCCATGAGCAAATTTTACGTACCAAATTACACGAAGTTTTATGGGCGTAATGGACAAAAAGAAAATAAGTTTATAAACGTCATGGCCAGAGTAAACGTGCAGGGCCTATAGAAATTCGAAAGGAAATTAACAGATTTCCAAAACGAATACAAAAATATTTGGGCTTTGGAAATAATGCCGTAGGTATGCGCAATAAGCAGCAGCTGATACGCCTTGTTCATATTTTCGTTCGTTGGGCTTTTACATTCCATTTTTAGCCCAATGGATGCAACTATGAACAAGTTGCATCAGGTCTTCATCATTGGAATCTTTCCGACGTGAAGCTAACATTGGCCGCCACGTGCTAGATCAATCAAGTGCTTTTTTGGTTTGCATCACACCGGTGTCTGGAGAAGCTGATGTTCGCCGCAACCTGTTAGATCAATCGGGTGCTCTGGTGTTGCGCAGTACATTGATTCCTGGAGAATACGGTCTTGTGCACACAGACGATACACTCCGCCGCATCCCGCCTTCTTTGGTATTGAGCAACTCACCGATGCCTGTAGAATACTCACGACGTGATACGTACCAAGAAGGTAACGTTCACCAATTACTGAGTACTTTGTGAATTCTCCAGGCATCGATGAGTTGCGCAATACCAAAGAACAACAACAATCACAACGTATTTACCACAACCTTCCAAATCAATTCGGTGCATTGGTAGTTGCAAATTCAGTGCGCCCAGGACGTGTTGTTTCAAATGCTGATACCTGGCACCGCAACCACGAACTGCATTTTTTGGGAAATCAGTCAAATTTTACCAATTTTTGATTATCAAATTGGTAAAAATTGGTTGGTCCTCAAAGATTGCGAAACACGCAACAGCCATCTGGTAATATTTTTGTTTTCAACTTAAACAATTCTTAGGTAAGTTATTTTAAAGAAACATACAAAAGAAATTAAATTATTCCAAC
>JBAMAX010002928.1:0-20997 GCA_037043745.1 Chymomyza amoena
TACCATAATTACAAAAAGTTCATAAGTTCCCCAAAGTTCCTTAAAATAAAATTTATAAATTTATACCCATGTTGATGGGGTGCTAAGAAATGACGTGCTTTGTTTATTCGGCCTACACGATATTACATAGCAACTTTGGCAACTCTAGCTTGAATATTAAATATCATACATATGGACCAATTTTGAACCAATCTAAGGAGGGAAAGAGAAAACGCGGCAAAATATCATATATACTGGATTTGAAGATGTACTGGAGGCATCTGCTCATATCGGAGATTACAATGACAAAGTAGTCCATGATGTTGGCGACGTCAAATAGCCAAGTGCATGTGTATGTATCCATCTGGCAACACCATATAACAAGCATGTAATTCCTATGTCGTTTCTGTCCTAATTCGCATACGAGTACGAAATCTGGAATGCAACTGCGAGATCCCTGCAGCGAATTTAAGCCTTTGTTAATCGATGTCTTAGAAGCATATCAAAAATACGAAACCAGAAACCAAAGAGGCTGTCGAAACTATCAAAGCAAGGTCCCATTAAGATAAAAAGATGGAACTGCCTAGGTTATACGCTAAAAAAAGACCCGCAAGACATCACAAGGCAGACCATCGAATGGAACGCTCAAGGAACACGCAAAAGGGGGCGTCCAGCGAACACATGGAGAACGCAGTTAAAGAAAGATCTTGAAGAGAGTGAGAGGAACTGGAATGAAATTAAAAGGATGTCAACGAATAGAAGTAGATTTAAGAATTTTGTGGCAGCCCTATGCTTCACACTGGAGTAAAAGGAACAAAATTGTAATCAGTAGAGATGCAGTCGCCGTTGCATCTATAACTCGATGTTTATGAAAAAGCATTCGTCTCCATTGACAGAGAATGCATTTGGGCTGAACTCACAAACATCGGAACATCTGCAAAAAATTATATCTTTAATTAAACGCCGCTATGAAGGTTTCAAGTGCTCAGTGATCCATGACGTCATGGTGTCAGAGCCATTCAAAATAATTTCGGGAGTAAGGCAAAGCCCACAGTCGTCGCTAGTATTACTCATAGTCATATCTATGGGTATCTGGAATCCCTCGACGATGCTGAGGGCAAGTGCGAACTTTCTTTCGCTTAGAAAAGCTAGAGGATCTAACTCTCGAATCAGCAAAGGTTGCTCTGGTAATCAACGTGACCAAGACAAAAGATATGAGAATCTCGTCAGAAGAGCTTTTAAAATTGTACTACTGTCAAACTGGAAGAGTCGATGTATTTCAATATTTCGAAAGCTCATTAAATAAAAAAGAGAAGAGTTAATAAATCAATCGGTGCTTTCACGAGACTTGTTATAGTAACCAAACCGAAATCTCGATCTTTAAATCTTGTGACTTGTCCCGTGCTTCTTTATGGATGCGAAATGTGGTACAGAAAATATGCGGCTATGTCAACCGATGTCTTCGTAAGATCTTGCAGTTATTTTGGCCGAACCGAATATCAAATAAAGAACTGGCGAGTTGGACATTAACGTTGAAATCCGAAGAAGGAAGCAGGATTGGCCACACATACGCAAACTAGCGAACGACAGAGGCCCCCCAAAAATTACCTGGAGACCATCAGTTCTGAGCGAGATCAACACCAGCGTGAAACGTGGAGCAGGCTATATACTAATACCATCGTGCTTAGGGAGACCCCTCAACGAAGAAGATAATGGAGACTACTTGAGCATAGCTTATTCCCAGCAGAGAGGCAGTTCGGAATCTGGGACGCCAAACAAGGTTTTATAATAATAACGATTGTTTTTTATTCATACTTGATTGCAAATAGGTATTATATATACTATATATATACTTGGCAGAGCTCGCAAAAAACAGTCAGAGTGTCCAAAAAAAACACTTTGGAACACTTTGAGAGAATGCGATTTTCTCAATAAGAACAAGGGGCATATGATGTGTTTCGAAAATTAAAGGACCGATTTCGACACAAATGCGATACAGACTTGATCACATTCTGGAAAAAAATTTAAGCAAAGGTGCGTTCAAATGGGTTGCCAGAATTTCCCTTCATCTTGGCATCATCCATTATATCAGATTTTTTCGACCAACGACTTGAAATAAACCCAAAAATCGCAATAGAATGAAAAACGAATTTCTTACAGGCTTTTTGCATAGATACCTGATTCTGTTTTTACGCAATAGAAACATTCCCACAAAAAATATGCGTAAAAAAAGAATTCGAGTAAGAAAAGATGTAAAGAAAAACGAAAAAATATAATAACGAGTATTAATTTCACATAAAGAAGATTTAAATTAATTTATGAATTTCTGTTTATGCTGAATTTTTTCCTCTACCCCACAAAATTTGGCATTACTGATCCAAAAAAATAAAATTACTGTCACTTGTCTGCGTTTAAAAACCAGAGACAATTGAACACCTGGAAATAAACATTCAAAGAGTTATAGTCAAAATTCGGCCGAAAATGCTGCTGAAACTTTGTAAAAATTGGTGTTCCAGATTGCACCACATTACCGAAATCATATTTAAACGTTAATGCCATAAAATTTGCTATCCCATAAAGCCCGTTTCATTGTTATTAAAAATAAATTATTTTAAAATATACTCATCAAAAAGTTCCCGGAATTATAAGTGTGTGGCGTTCTCATTCACGGAATCTCATATATCTTTATTTTTTTCTTAAATTGCCACATCTTTCATTAACATTAAATAAAATTTTTTTATTTAATTTGGCAGAGGAGTTAATCAAGGCTTTTGTATCCGTTCAAGACATTTTGGTTAAAGATTTGGGCCTCAGACCCGTCGCTGAAAAGCGGGTGCCGAAAGACCTGACTTTCATGCAAAATAAAAACCTCGCAAAAGCAATGATTTCCAAGACCATTTCGGTTAAAACGGAATAATGAATACCATCCAAAAACCACGCAATTCAGGCAGGAGTTACTAGTCTCTTAAAACTCTCTATTTGCTGAACTATTTTAAGGATTTTTAAAAAGTGTCCAGTTTTGCTATGGCCAAATTTGTCAAATTGCCCAGATCTTTCAAATATGGCTTACCCCGAAGTTGGTTGCGTTTTTTACGAATAGAATCATTATTTGAAATTTGAATTATTTCTTGAGATGTTCTGATGTAAGTCTATCCATAACGAAATGTCAAAGAAAATGCATCTCTCAGGTGTTAAATTGTTGTTGTCAGATAAAGCAGGTTGCCAACTCAAAGTTGAAAAGCTCAAAAAAAACACGCAGTACACCTAAATTGATTTAAGGAGATTCAAAAAAAATCATTCCGTTAAATTAACGCGATTTTACTTGATTTAACGCGTTTTATAAAATCCTCAATTATTTTCAGTTAAAAATAACACGAACTCAAAACGCTTTAAAGAAAAATCAGCTGCTATAGATGTTTGCAAGGTTTGAAAACAGCTGATCACCATTTCCCTTATCTCCCACTGGAGCATAGGGTCTCAACAGCTGATGGAAGACAATGGTATTAGTTTAGGGAATACCATACATAAATATGTTTTTTATTTTGGAATTATTACTCCTTTGGCTTTTAAATTAACAAATTGCACTGCTAATTAATAATATTATGTTAAATAACGACATCTTTCAATTTCGTTAATTTAAGATCTAAAATAATAAAAATTTATAAAGCTTTGAGGCTTCAATAAAAGGTAATTCTTAATATGAATTTGAATTTTTTTTAGTGAAATAAAAATTTTTTATTGTTTTTCCTAATCTTATAAGCTATTTATTAACAAATGTGTAATATAAAATTTAAATTTAAAACAAAATCTAACTCCCAAGTAAAAACTATTTTTTTTTATGTCATAAACTGATATTATTTTAATTGGATTTTTCAACGGAGAACCAAATCCTTACTTTTATATGATTACTGTTTTCTTTTTACGCTTTTTTACTGGGAACGGGTCTATTGCGTAAAAATAGAATTACATGTATTCGAAAGCCAACAGTATGAATAAAAAACAATCATTATGTACTTGAATGCCTCAAATCGAAAAAAATATAGTGTTGTACAAAAGTGAGTTAAAGCTGATTGGTCTAAAAACGTTTAACAACACTGTGATAGGAAGCTTTGCTTGGTTCTTTATTTGCATGGTTCTTTTCGTTGACTTCCTCGAACGTGGCGTGTTGTATTAATTATTAGCTCCAAGATGACAATAAATGAATACTCACGATGTGATGCGTACCAAGAAGATGTTGATAGTTACCTTCCTGGTACGTATCACGTCGTGAGTATTCGTAAGTATTCACTTCCCGGTAGATAAATACGTTACCTGAAAAACAATCAAGACGTATTTACCACAACCTACCAAATCAATTAGCTGCATTGGAGGTTGAAAACTCGGTGCACCCAGGGCGTGTGGCTTCAAATGCTTATATCTGGCAGCGCAATCACGATTTTTTGGCATTGCTTAATGTTACATCTTACATTCTTAAGTAATGCAATGCCAAATTATCGGGGATGCGGTGTCAGGTATTGCCAACAATCACCGATGTCGGATGTTTCAATAATGCACAGCCATGAGCAAATTTTACGTACCAAATTACACGAAGTTTTATGGGCGTAATGGACAAAAAGAAAATAAGTTTATAAACGTCATGGCCAGAGTAAACGTGCAGGGCCTATAGAAATTCGAAAGGAAATTAACAGATTTCCAAAACGAATACAAAAATATTTGGGCTTTGGAAATAATGCCGTAGGTATGCGCAATAAGCAGCAGCTGATACGCCTTGTTCATATTTGCGTTCGTTGGGCTTTTACATTCCATTTTTAGCCCAATGGATGCAACTATGAACAAGTTGCATCAGGTCTTCATCATTGGAATCTTTCCGACGTGAAGCTAACATTGGCCGCCACGTGCTAGATCAATCAAGTGTTTTTTTGGTTTGCATCACACCGGTGTCTGGAGAAGCTGATGTTCGCCTCAACCTGTTAGATCAATCGGGTGCTCTGGTGTTGCGCAGTACATCAATTCCTGGAGAATACCGGCTTGTGCACACAGAAGATACACTTCACCGCATCCCGCCTTCTTTGGTATTGAGCAACTCACCGATGCCTGTAGAATACTCATGACGTGATACGTACCAAGAAGGTAACGTTCACCAATTCCTGAGTACTTCGTGAATTCTCCAGGCATCGCTGAGTTGCGCAATACCAAAGAACAACAACAATCACAATGTATTTACCACAACCTTCCAAATCAATTCGGTGCATTGGTAGTTGCAAACTCAGTGCGCCCAGGACGTGTTGTTTCAATTGCTGATACCTGGCACCGCAACCACGAACTGCATTTTTTGGGAAATCAGTCAAATTTTACCAATTTTTGATTATCAAATTGGTAAAACTTGGTTGGTCCTCAAAGATTGCGAAACACGCAACAGCCATCTGGTAATATTTTTGTTTTCAACTTTAACAATTCTTAGGTAAGTTATTTTAAAGAAACATATAAAAGAAATTAAATTATTCCAACAATAATGGATCGGTACTTAATAAATAATATACTAAGTAACAGCAAAAGAATATAATCTTAAGATTTCAACAATTATCAAAAAAGTACTATATATGTCATTTATATTACACAAGAGGTGATATTTTGGAAGGCAGCAGAAAGATCTGAGCAAGTGGAACCAATTGGATCTACCAAACTGTTGAGGGAACTGAAGACCTTTTGCTGCCATAGGTAGGTTGTGGTAATCGTTGTCTGTAATTTCCATAATACGTTATGATTGTTTTTCAGGCCACATTGGTAATGCAAACGATTGAAAGTGTTGAAAACGGCAGAACTGCATTTTTTGGGAAACAGTCAAATCTAGGCAATTTTTGATTATCAAATTGTCTGAATTTAGCTGGTTCTCAAGGATTGCGAAACACTCAACAGCTGTCAAGAAATGTTTTTGTGTTCAACTTTATCAATTCTTAGGTAAGTTATGTAAAAGATATTAATATTTTCATTTAAAAAGTATTTCATAATTATGGAATTTATATGATGTACAAGCAGATGACAAACTTCTGAAACAATTGACAAATGGTAACTGAACATCTATCTACATATAAAAGAAAAAAAAATTACAAATTATTCCAATTATAATGGATCGGTCCTTAGGAAATAATATACTTTAATAATATATACTATACTATAAATAATAATATAGATTTCAACAATTATCACCAAAGTAAGTAAGAGCAAAGGTTCTAATTTGGAAGGCAGCAGCAAGATCTGAGCAAGCGGAACCAATCGGATGTACCAAACTGCTGGAAGGAACTGAAGACCTTTCGCTGCCATCTAAGTAAACACATGGATTAGACGAGACATATTTGTAGCCGATTTGATTTGGTAGGTTGTGGTAATCGTTGTCTCGTAATTTCCACAATACATTGTGATTGTTTTTCAGGCCACATTGGTAATGCAAACGATTGATGTACCGGGAAGTGGTGAATGCTACCTTCTTGGTACGCATCACGTCGTGGATATTCTACAGGCATCGGCGAGTTGCGCACCACCAGAGCACCCGATTGATCAGGCGGGATAAGGCGAACGCCATCTTTTCTAGACACCGGTGTTATGGTTTCGCTACCCATGTAACAGAAAGTGTTCCTGTGTTCCATGCTTAAGGTGCAGTGTATAAAAGCACGTTCCAAGCGATGCTTCCGGCACTTCTTGATGAAGCTATTCCAACTCTAGCTTATTGCGTTTGTACTGTGCAATGATGAACCCTACTCAATCGGCTCAATACGGGCGTGATGAGAGGGCTTAAATAAGGGATTCCCCCGGATGCGGAATTTACTTAGGGATGAAGTTTAATTACTGTCGTGATTCAAGCTGAAGGTGTGATAGAGAGGTCAGCACATTTGGCATCCGGACTCGGTTTTTCTCTCTATGGCCCTGTACATATAAATATATTCTTTAAACCAAATACCTGCCATAAAGGATACTTTTTCAATTCAAAAAACTCGAATGATAATAAATTGTACTTTGCTTCAAAGACAACTTTTTTAAATTAAATAATATAATTTTATTTTAAAAAAATGTTACAAAAGATTATTTAAAATAATTTTTAGAAGCTTAGTTTTTAGTTCAATAAACTTAATGGATGATTAATATTATGTTTAAAATCCATTAAGGTTTCATACATTAGCATATAAATTATTGTTTTATAAATAAAATTATTAAAATGTAAAAAAAACTAAAATTTACAAAAAAAACCGCTGTCGCTCTGCTCATCACTCACTCCCCGCCTTCATCGTTGTCGTCCTTAGTCGAGCGCCTCTTTTTTTTGTTGGGTGGCGATTCCGGCTCCTTCCGGCGCTGCACAGAATTGGTTTATAAAAAAAATTTGTATATATAATAATTTATAATAGTTTGCATATTATGTAACTCACGCGTTTGCCATTGGTGGGCGTGGTTGTAGTAGTTGTTGGATTGACTGAAGCTGCGCTGAACTCGGACCCTGAAATATATTTACATTAAAATAATCTTTTTGTCATTATTTATCGAAGATTTGGTTTTTACCCTCAGCTGCCTCGCTCTGTGCTGTCATAACTTCGAGATTTAGCGGACGATTGGTTGGTATTATGGTAACTGGGGATCCTGAAACTTTAACCATTATTAAAATAATTTATTTTGTATTACTTATCGAAAATGTTAGTTTTTACCTTCCAGATCACTTGCTCCTTCCTGTGTATGATGCTCTGGTACCTCGCTATCCATGGCGACAGACCCTGAAATATAAACGTTTATTATTAAAATAATGTATGTGGTATAATTTATTGAAAATATTGTTTTTACCCCCTGCTGCATCGATTTCTTCTGCCACAACCTCGCGACTCGGCGTACTCCCGGTTGGTACCTCGACGGCCACAGGGGACTCTGCAACATAACCCACCATTAATAAATCTATTTGGTATTATTATTCGGAAATATGGTTTTTACCTTCAGTATCGCTTTCTCCTTGCTCGAGCTCCAAGTCGACAGCTACTTGGAGCCCGGAAATATAAACGTTCATTATTAAAATAATGTATATGGTATTATTTATAGAAAATTTTGTTCTTACCCGAAGCTGCATCGCGTTCTTCTGGATCAACCTCGGGACTCGGTGGACTCTCGGTTGGTGCTGCGATGGCGACTTGGGATCCTGAAACATTAACATCCGCTATTAAAATTACGTGCTTGGTATTATTAATCAAACATTTTTGTTTACCCAAGGCTGCGGCAGGCTGTGATCTGCGAAAATGTTGAAAAAGAGCTGAGAAGAAACCTCCCATGACGTATACTGGTGGGATGTTGGCGACAGCAGCATTACTCCCTCCGATAGGTGCCACCACGTTACTCCCCTCAGCTGCAACATATACTTAGTATTATAGATTTTTTAAGGTTGCGTACTGCTTGGCTTACCGGGATTGTTCCCTCCGCCAGATGCCTCCACGTTACTCCCCTCAGCTGCTACATATATTTAGTTAGTATTATAAATTGTTTGGATTTCGTACTGCTTGGCTTACCGGCAATATGTCTCCGTCTACGCGCGAGACGGACTCTCGAGTACCAAAGAGTTAGCGCTAAAGTGAACACGCCACCCATAACCATTTCCATGGAAGCCATTTTCGAAATATATCTGAAAATATTTACTATTATATCTGGAGCTATTTTTTTTACTGCACACTAACCGGATACAAATAAAATATAGAGCTGTCAAACTGGCTGTCAAGTTTCATGTTAACTTTTCGAATGATGTGTGGAAAAACACCTTATATGTATATGAACTAAACCACGTTGGGTAAATTTTTCCAACGATATCAAAAACATTTATCCAAACATTATTAAAGTTACAGCAGGTTGTGAAATTGAATTCCTCTGGATTGCCAGCTTGGGTAGTTAGCTCTGATGTTTAGAAAAGTATAAGAAAAGCAATCTTATCCATGGGACGATGCTCAAAGAAAAGTTCCAAGCCAAGAATTTCCTTAATACTAACTATAGGCCATTTGAATTTTAACAAATTCAACTGAGAACAAAACAAAAAATGGCGTACGTAAAGTCGGGCGCGGACGACTTGGGGATACCCTGTATCACTAGCTTGCAATAAAATTCGGTTCCTTCATAAAAATCCAAAACAGAAGAATTTGGAAGCGAACAAATTTTTTTTGACCTATCTTTCCTATGGAAGCTATATGATATAGTCAACCGTTTTCGATCAAATTTGACACAGTGCTTTAATACCTTAAAAACGATCTGAATGCCGAATTAAGTTCAAATATCTTTACAAACAAACGATACAACGAATTTTGTATAAAAAACGTTTTTTTCAACGATTGCTCCTATGGGAGCTTTACAATATAGTCAACCGATTTTAATAAAATTTAGTGCACTGCTTAAGACCTATAAAAAACCTACAAGTGCCAAATAGAATTAAAATATCTTCACAAACAAATGAAACGCAACGAAATTGGTTCATAAATCGATTTTTGGGAAGATCGGGGATTTTTGGGAGCTATATGATTTAGTCAACTGATTTTGTTCAAATTTGGTATAATGCTTGGGTACCCCAGAAAACTTCTGAATTTCAAATCTAGTTACGATATTTTAATTAAAAATTAAATATAGCGAATTTTGTATAGAAACAGTTGTTTCGACCTATCGGCTTTATGATACATTCAACCGATTTTGATCAAATTTGGTGCAGTGCTTGGGAACTATAAAAAAACTTTCGAATGCCAAATTAAGTTACGATATCTTTATAAACAAACCAATTATTCATCTATAACTTTTTTTTTCGAGGTCGTCTGAAACACCCCTATGGGAGTTATACAATTTAAACCCGATATCAAAAAAAATTAAATAAACTTGTCTCCTATGGAATAATATGGTATCTAATGTGAAAGTTTAGTTACTCTAGCTCTTACCATCTCTGAGATCTGGGCGTTCAGACGGTATATCGACTTCTCTAGTTCCCCTGATCATATTTTAGGTAACTTTGGGGTGTGTCCGACGACTCCTTCTACATGTTACATACATTTTCGGTTTGCGCAAACTTAATATACCCTTTGTACTATACGGTACAGGGTATAACAAGTTGGCAGGCTTAAATATGAAAACATATGGACAGTTTGACTAGATTTACCTGAGTTGTGGCTGCGTAAATTTGTTGATCGTAAATCTTGAGTGAAATCGGAATTCCTATGCAGCGCTTCGTGATGGAGCTCTCACGCTGATGGCAGTCGTTCCAGGCGGATATCTATATCGATCAAGTCCTTACCTTGAATCAACCAAAATATGTTGGATCCAGCAGACTTCGGGAATTTCTTTGTATTGAGCGTCAAATATCTTCTGTGTAGATCAGCTGCTTGCCCTTATGGGAAGGGGCTCAAGGTGAAACGCGTTGAAAAAAGATTATTTATGTATCTAAAATTTTTGACATTTACAGTAGCGGGCAAAGTAAAAAAAATTGTAAAATTCCTTATATCGGCTAGAAATTTTTTGATTGCATACGCTATTTATTTTATCGAGCCGAAAGATTTTTTCTCTAAACTAAATAGTAAACTATGTCAAAATTGAGTGAACAGCAAAGGTATCCTACGATCAAGCAACAATTTAATTTTGTTTAAAAGTGAGTTAAAATTTTAGATAATTTATTTTATTCAAGTATGATATTTAATACAGTTAAATTACAACTTGTAATATTTTGTTGGTCCTCCATTATTTTTTATGAGCGATTTTATGCGTGTCGGCATTGAATCAACCAAATTTTGGATTGTTTCAATGATTATGACCTTGTATCACACATTTTCCACAATACAATGCAGATCTTTTAACGTTTTGGGTTTTCCCTTCAACACGGATTCACAATGTTTTGGTCGGCATCTACCTGCTTAGTAGAGTTTCACCTTTTATAATTTACCACTTGAATTTTATGACTTCCGAATTGCTTTCCTTGAAGACTCAACCCTTTTAAACGATTTAGTTGCCATGAACTCGGACCATTGCCTTTAGTAGAGCACTAAAAAAAAATATACAAGATAATTTTCTACATAGGAATAACTTTCACAACGACTGCATTTGAAACTATCTATCATCACGTAAAGGCTATACTTGAATTTTTTCTTTTTATTCCTTGATACTATTAACATTAATTGTATAGCTCTTATCCGAACAAGGGCGCAGTCGTTTCTTGAGTGGGTGAGTTTTATGGTCGGGTCACTAACCCAAATCAACTTATTTTTTGTCTGAGGATGATATTTGCCGCCGCTCGTATAAGCTACCTTCATGATTTCTCAGAAGATACCAAGGGGATACCACGTGGAGGCCTTGCGGGTTTCGTCTTACAGAGGATCGTGGAAACACTTTGCCTTATGCTTTTTGCAAAGACTCTTTAAAGATTGCTTAGCCGCCTTGCCTCCCGCACCGCGAACTTACGAGTCGACTTGATTTATTTTACTAAGGATCGCTTAGCCTTATACAACCTTATCGTCCTGTGCTTGATATGGCTTCAGAAATTTGCTTCTATATGTAATACACTTGGTGTTGCTGACTATTCTCTTCTTATCCTTGTTGGTTTGGATTGTTGAATTTGGTAATATTCATGTGGTCTAAAAAATTATGATTAGTTAGATTTATTATTAGATTACCTTTAAAGCAAAGTCGTAGTACTCACATGATTTATTTAGTTGAGAACTGCTGCAACACGAACTCGCAATATTTTGGTTAAGTAAGGTTTCACTTTTTAAAATATGCGTTGACTTCTGAATTGCTTTCCTTGAAGAATCAACCTATACATGGCAATCGTTTGCACAGTAACCACTGAACTATGTGACGTCATCGCGTGAAGGCTTTACTTGGATTGGCATCAGAAATTTGCTTCTATATGTAATATACTCGTTTTGGTCGACTTTTATCGACTGCTTGATCATTAAAGTTGTTGGATTTGATTATATTCATCGGGCCTAAAAAATGATGACTAGTTATATACCTCAAAAGGAAAGTCGTAGTACTTACAAGATTTATTTACCTGAGAACTGCTGCAAAAGGTTCCACTTCTTAAAATTTTCGTTGACTTCTGAATTTCTTTGTCTAGAAAAATCAACTCCTTGTTGGCTTTTTGCTTTTATCCTTGTTGGCTGGATTGTTGGAATTGGTAATATTCATGTGGTCTAAAAAATATTGATTAGTTATATACCTTCAAAGCAATGTCGTAGTATTTGTAAGATTTATTTACTTGAGAACTGTTGCAACACGAACTCGCAATGTTTCGGCCTGCATCTATCTGTCTAGTAGGATTTCCATTTTTAAAATTTGCGTTGACTTCTGAATTGCTTTCCTTGAAAAATCAACCCCTTCAATCGTTCCAGTTCCCATGTAATCGGAGCATTGCCCACAGACAAAATCATTAAGCAAAGAATGTAGGTGTCGTTGAGTCTTGAGCAATAGCTTTCAGATTGACCGCTGAACTATGTGACGTCATAGCGCAAAAGCTGTGTTTGGATTGGCATCAGAAAATTGATTCTATATATATACTTGACTTTGTTGACTTTTTACTGCTTATCCTTAAAATTATTGGATTTGGTTAATATTCATCTGGCCTAAAAAAATATGAATATTAGTTATATACCTTCAAAGCAAAGTCGTAGTACTTACAATATTTATTTACTTGAGAATTGCTGCACCACGAATTCACAATGTTTTGGGCGGCATCCACATCCAGTCGATGACTTCTGAATTGCTTTCCTTAAACAATCCACCCTTTCAAACGTATCAGTTTCCATGAATTCGGAGCACTGCCTTCTTGTAGGGCACTAAAAAAAATAGACAAGCAGGTAGGCGTCACTGAGTGTTGTCAAATGTGGATATTACCTGTGACTAGCCGCAACCAAAAGTAACTTGTCCCATAATCCATAAAACTACCTGGGACTAGCCGCAAGTGATAGTAACTTATCCCATAATCCTGCGGTCACTTAGGACAACAATCCTCGATCATTACTGCGGCTGTCCATTGTGTTATATACCACAAGGCGTTTGGTACATTATGTATTTGCCACCTTAAATGTAAACATGCACACATACATACATATGTTATTTATGTGTGTGTATTTACTGCTGTTGTAATGAACACCTCTATTGTCCTTAGTAAATCTGGAATTTGGGAAAATATATATTTATATAGATTAATAAAAAATTAACTTAACTCTGTATATAGAAACTAAAACAAAGTAAACCACTTGGCGCATGTCTGTTTACTATTTGGTTGCAACTGCGCAGTTCTTACCTTATTTTTGTACCCAAAATTATTTAAGCTTATCTTTCTTTTTTTTAACCCTACAGAAGGTAGGTCCTGATTTATTTACATGCACATTGAAAACTGTCGATCTTTAAAAAGTTAAAGTTAAAAAACTAAATAAATATAAATTGTCTTTGGTTTAAGTGCGCGTTTCTATTCGATTATTATCGATATGCAGTTTGCATCGATACGTTTTTTGCAATGACGCTGTGCAACACTAATAAACGCACAATATTCGTTTATCGTTTACTTCTCTCGTGCGCAAGAAATACTTCTTAATTCTTGTATATAATTAATAACAATATGTGTATATAATATACGAATATGCATATAATTTACATAGTATAAATGAAAGTGTAAAATCTAATTTATTAATTAATATACATACCATCAGCATCTACAAGGCTGGAAACCAGAGTTATAAACAGCTGATATATGTAGGTACATGGAATATTTTAAAAACAAAAACATATGATTTATGTAAACAAGGTAACGCAAATGAGTTCGCGGTTTTGGAAAGGGAAAGGCTTGAAACACAACATAGATTTTTTAATTATATCCCGACATTGGCATAATGTAATAGATAATCACAAATTATTGGAACGATATAAAAATAAGCAGTTTACAGAAAATGTTTCAAAGAGCTTGAAAACGACCAAAAAGCTGGTAAGTTGTCATACCTGCCAAAAAACAAAAAAGGGTGAAAATTTAAGTAAAATCGCATTAAATTTAAGTTACAATTGTGGTTTTTAGTGATCGGTTTTGTTTGGTTGCCATACGAAAAATGACTTGTTATTGGATAATATTGAAAAAATATATCCGAAAATTGCGGAAAAATGCACTCAAAACAGTTTCAATGAGAATTACACACAATAAATCAGTTACATAAATAACATACAAAATACAAAATTTATCGTCAAAATCGATATTCTGCCCTTCAAAGTGTCCCCCATCGACTGCTTGATTCAATCCTCAAAACATATTTTTATATTCAGTTTGTTGTATGGCCATGAGAGACCTCATCTCGGGTGATGCCACTTGGAGCGGATTTTTAAATTTACCGAATCGGAAAAACTAGCATGGAGCTAAATCTGATGAATTCGGTGGTTGTTGGGCAGTATCTATTCCGTTTTTACCCAAATGGTCTTGGTAATCAAGCCTTGTATGCGGTCCTTTTTAGGTCTTTCAGCACCAGCTTCGCAGAGATATAGTACGTCTGAGGTCCAATTCTTCAAACAAAAGGTCTTGAACGGATCAAAAGGCAATAAACCGATATTGTGATATTGATAGCTGATCTTCCGAAAAAAATTAGTTTCTATTATACAAAGGCTAAGATTTTTCAATTGACATCAGAGACAACGTATTGCTTACGTCAGCGCCTGTACCAACCACCTGGAATTTTTGCTATTTTTTAAAGTTGCGCAAGAATTTTTTGCTGGTAGATCTGGTGGCTTTCGGAACTAGTCTGGTCAAGACATTTACAAAATCCACTTTAACTGCATAACAATAAATTATCATAGGTTTGAGGAAAGAACAATAAAAATAGGTAACGCAACGAAGTCAAAGGTTGACATTTTTTAATTGACATCAGGGAGAACCGGCTACTGCTTACGTCAGTGCGTATACACACCGCCTAGTATATTTGCTCCATTTGTAGATTGCGCCAGGATTTTTTGCTATAGATCCGGTAGCTTCAGGGAGCAGTCAAGATGTGCTTGAGGATCCGGAAGCTTCAGGGAGTAGTCCAGATGTGCTTGGGAGTCGCAAGTCAATCTGTCAATTTTAAGGGGTTAACCACATACTTATTGGGAGGCGCAAAGATTAGTGTTGCCAAAAATAGTGCATATAGATAGGCAGAGCCGTAGAGACAAAATCCAGGCTCGGAGGCTATAATGTACCAGTCCGTGTATTACACTTTTAGCTTGAATCACAACAGTATTACACCAGGCCCCTGAAAATACTTTTGGTCCGGCGGCAATACCTTCCCTTTGCGACAACTTTGTCGGCGCTGCCTAAAATACTACAAAAATTTTGGAGCTGAAAAATGTAGTTTTTGGTACGATACCATATTTACAATAAGTTCATAAGTTCCCCAAAGTTCCTTAAAAAACGTAGTCTGACGTAAGTAATTAAGCCAGAAAGTACACGCTCAGTTTGCTTGATATAAAAAAACGCGCGCTGCTTCTTCAGTTGTGGTCATTTAAATTTTTTACTAACCTATTAATACGAGTATTTATTACATATTAAAAAATCATATATTTTTATTCATAAAAAACTTATTTTTACGCATATATGCATGTATTTAGGCTACAATAGTGCTTTGTATCCACTCAATATAGTCTCCTACCCGAGTGTAAACACCGGGCCAGCCATTTAAGCCGCATGGAGTGGGCCCAAATGTTACAACACCAGCCAGAAAATAGTATGTATTGACCTTGTTTGTATCCAAGCCAATTAAAGGACCACTGGAGTCTCCGCGACATGAATCTATACCTTCTTGGCCACCGGCACACATTTGTGAATTTTCTAGTAATATATTTTGACGGCTATAGACGTTCTGACAGTCCGTCAGTTTAACACCTTCCACTGCAGCTTTAAGCTTGACAGTACTTGCTGATACCGCTTCTGTCTTTCCCCTACCTGCAACATCCATGACAATGCCATCAAAGGTCGACGATCTTAGATTCTTATCCAAGGGCAAGCAAATGGGACGCACAAAATCTGTGTATTCAATTTGACGAGCTAAACGTAACAGTGCAATATCGTTAACTTGATTTTTGGAGCTGGGATCATACTGAGGGTGCGGTATTTTGCTTTCTACGGGCACATCCAAATGTGGCGGAGCACAGTCCTTCATGTTACGTATATCAACCTCACAGTCGGGATTGGTCATGGTATCCCATTCACCCAAACGAACACCTGTCAAACGCCAATCAGCTGGCAAGGCTTTACCATTGACGCAATGGGATGCAGTTACCACGTAGAGCGCGCTGATCAAAGAACCACCACAATGGTGACCTTTGTTCTCATTCACCAACATATCCAGACGTTATATACATACCAATACCTCCTCCTACGCGGATGAGTGACAATTCAAATGAGACTTTGAAGAATCCTTATGAAGACGTATCATCAGGATATGAGCACTTTACCAATAGACAAACGAGTTGGAACTCTAGATCATTATTTCGCTGGGTCAAGGAGATATCGAAAAAGAACGATCGAAAAAGAGCCACTTGGAGCAAATGTAGGAGTAACGACTTTATCGAAATTGGTCAAGCTCAATCTGAACATACTTTTTATACCCTGTACCGTATGGTACCAAGGGTATATTAAGTTTGTGCAAACCGAAAATGTATGTAACATATTGTATAGAAGGAGACGTCGGAGACACCCCAAAGTTACCTAAAATATGATCAGGGTGAATAGAGAAGTCGATATACCGATGTCCGTCTGTCCGTCTGTCCGTCCGTCCGTCCGTCCGTGTGAACGCCTAGATCTCAGAGATGGTAAGAGCTAGAGTTACCAAACTTTCACATTTGATCCCATATTATTCCATAGGAGGCAAGTTTATTTTATTTTTTTGATATCGGGGATAAATTATATAGCTCCCATGGGGGTGTTTGAGACGACCTCGACAAAAAAAAGCGTTTTAGATGAATAATTCATTTATTTATGAAGATATCGTAACCAAATTTGGTATTCGAAAATTTTTTATAGTTCCCAAACACTGTACCAAATTTGATCGATATCGGTTGACTATATCATATAGCTCCCATAGGACCGATCGGCCAAAATAACTTTTTTAAAGAAAAATTCGCTATATTTCGTTTTTTAATAAAGATATCGTAACCAGATTTGGCGTTTGGAAATTTTTTAGACCACTTAAGCAATGTGCCAAATTTGAACAAAATCGGTTGACTATATCATATAGCTCCCATAGAGATCTTCCAAAAAATCGATTTTTTAACAAAATTTGTTGTGTTTCGTTTGTTTGTTAAGATATTGGAACCAAATTTGACATTCGTGAGTATTTTATAATTCCTAAGCATTGTACTAAATTAAATCCAAATCGTTTGACTAGATCATATAGCTCCCATAGGACCAATCGGTCCAAAAACACGTTTTTTATACAAAGTTCGATGTGTTTTGTTTGTTTGTAAAGATATTTGAAATAAATTTGGCATTCATATCTTTTTTAAGGTATTTAAGCACTGTGTCAAATTTTATTGAAATCGGTTGACTATATCATATAGCTCCCATAGGAACGATCGGTCAAAAAAAAATTTTTGCTTAAAAATTCTTGTTTTTGGTTTTTTGTGAAGAAATCGGACTTTATTACAAGCTAGTTTTACAGGGTATCCTAAAGTCGTCCGCTCCCGACTTTACGTCCGCTACTTTTTTTTTATTAATTATATAAATCAATTTCTGGCTGTCGATGAAGACACATTTATAAAGTCTAGGTTAGAAAACCAAAATTAATTTAAGCAGTACCTTAAAAAAGATAATTCTGCAGGTCAATACAAATTAAACCGCAGTTTCAAATTCAAATAATGGTCAAAAACTTTTGAGATTAACAAAAATTCTGAAAGTGGGACTATAAGATGGCCAACAAAAGTAGGAGGAACGAAGCCTTTACCAATTTTCACGATGAATTCACGCCTTAGATCGCGGCTATAGATTTTCCGACCTTGTTTTTTTATTTTTGTGGAAAATTCCATAGCGCTGTTTAGATGTAGGTTGGCTGGGCTCGGAAATTGGTGTGCTTCATTGTAAATTGTTAGCTAAGGTGTGGCTTGATTCTTATCAGGTAATAACCCCAATAATTTTGGGATCAACCTTAGAAGCCACTGCTTTTCAATAGGACCTGATAAAGTTTTATCCTTCTGAAACTGAAGTGCCACATGTGACCACTTGAATGAAGAATGTGATTTGCAATTGGATCATGAGTTTGCTGAATCGAGGAGACGCCGACATCCATCATGAAGCATGTTAGAATCAATCTGACGGACCTCTTCGATGGAGAATGAAATAATGTGCTATTGCGAAGAAATTAACGAGTTTGGGGTGAGGATCATGGGTCGAGTAGAGCTGCGGATCCAATCTATTGTTGTACTTAATTGAACTGCCTCCTTTTATTGCATCCTCGAAATGGTTGTGCAAGCAGAGATTAAGATGGCATAGGTAGATGTGGTCTCTCCCACACTTTGTCCATCCATTCAAGGCTTCGCTGCGTATACGTAATGGTCTTTAACGGCACATATAAAGCAACATTGCGGATACGTAATTAGCATGGTTAAGCCTGACGGTGTCGAGCGTAGACTGGTCGGTAAAATAATTGACCGTTTCGAACAGAAGGGCCTCAAATTAGTCGCCCTGAAGTTCACCTGGGAATACATGGAATTGCTGGAGAAACACTAAGCTGATCCGTCTAGCCCTTCTTCCCTGGGTTGGTCAACAACATAAAGTTTCGTCTATTGGTGCCCATGGTGTGGGAGGGTGGGTGCCTCCATCCCAGTCGACTCGTTGCCCGGCACTATTCGTGGGGATTTCTGCATTCAATGATCCAAATTTTATTAAGTGTTTAATATAAGGCTAATTAGCTTCTAATTTGCATCGTTAACCCCAGGAATTTGATTTAAAGACTTACTCTACAAACGATTGCCTTAGGCTTCATCAGCACTCTATAGTCGCTCAAGATTCTTGGAATTTTGCAAAAGAAAAAGCAGCAAAAGTGAGTACAAAGTTGATGCCTCTTGGGGATCAGAATTTGGTCTTTAGGGGGATTCTGCACTTCGAAGTGTTTACCAATGCTCAGGAAAACTGTCAACTTATTTATTCATTTTTTCCTTATCTAGGAACCGCCACATTAATCCGCCTCTCACGAGTAATTTTATTCGGATTCATTTTTGCCTGCTCCAGAAAATGAATCGCTTCAAGCTGCTGCTTCCTTAAAACGTTTTTCAACACTATTTTTGTGACTAAAACTAACAAAGTTGGACAGGACTACGAAAATGTCAACGAAAATTTTGAACCAGCTGAAGCAAAAAATAATTTTATTTAGTTGTAGTCCGGAGCTCAAACAGAGCACAACTAAAATAATAAAACTAAATTAAAAAGTGATGAAATTTTCGGAAAAAAAAGTAAAAGCTAAATGTTTGTGAAAAAAATTAAATTAAAAATTTAAAAAACCCCGAAACAAAAACTTAAGTAATTTTCATTTAAAAAGTAAAAAATAATAAAAGAAACTTAATGTTAAAGTACCTAAGAATCTATTAATAATTCTAAAAAATACGTCGTGTTGGGGGACACGCGAGGGCAGACGTCGTTGACGGTCGTATCTTACATGCAAATTTTTTGAAGTAATTCTATGAAAGTTTTTGAAGTATTTTCTAAATTTGGTTTTTTAGTTAATCTTTGTTGCTTAATTAGACAATTTGTATTTAAATTGTTAGCTTAGGAGCGGTCCCCCAACGCGACGTATTTTTTTTAGAATTATTAATAGATTCTTAGGTACTTTAACATTAAGTTTCTTTTATTATTTTTTACTTTTTAAATGAAAATTACTTAAGTTTTTGTTTCGGGGTTTTTTAAATTTTTAATTTAATTTTTTATTTCATACTTTTTATAGGTACGTTAGGTTAAGTTAGACTTTAGTATATTATAATATACTTACTATAATTTAGATTCTTGTTAAGGTATACATTACATTTAAGGTCAAGCTCGTTTGCTTTTTTTTTACGCATTCTCCCCACTTTCACTCCCCACAACTTTTAAACGGCTTAACCGATTTTCATCAAACACGTCTAGGAACACTCGCACATAAGTCACCTTTAATACAAAAATAAACTAAATTGAAATCACTGCATGCGTTCGGGAGCTAGGATGCCATAGACAGACAGACAAACAGACAGACAGACACGTCAAACTTATAACACCCCTCTTTTTGCGTCGGGGGTTAAAAATAACCTCAAATTCGAATCAGTGGCGTCGTCAGCTACAATGGGACCAAATTTTAAGCCAATCGGACAAAGTTGATGTTTTTAACTTCAAATGGCCATAACTTCTAAACGAGAAGAGATAGAGCAAAAATAACCTCAGATTCGAATTAGTGACGTCGTCAGCTACAATGGGACCAAATTTTAAGCCAATCGGACAAAGTTGATGTTTTTCTCCCCACTTTCACTCCCCACAACTTCTAAACGGCTCAACCGATTTTCATCAAACATGTCTAACAACACTCGCACATAACATAAGTCACCTTTAATACAAAAAAAACTAAATTGAAATCACTGCATGCGTTCGGGAGCTAGGATGCCATAGACAGACAGACAAACAGACAGACAGGCACGTCAAACTTATAACACCCCTCTTTTTGCGTCGGGGGTTAAAAATAACCTCAAATTCGAATCAGTGGCGTCGTCAGCTACAATGGGACCAAATTTTAAGCCAATCGGACAAAGTTGATGTTTTTCTCCCCACTTTCACTCCCCACAACTTCTAAACGGCTCAACCGATTTTCATCAAACATGTCTAACAACACTCGCACATAAGTCACCTTTAATACAAAAAAACTAAATTGAAATCACTGCATGCGTTCGGGAGCTAGGATGCCATAGACAGACAGACAAACAGACAGACAAACAGACAGACAGACACGTCAAACTTATAACACCCCTCTTTTTGCGTCGGGGGTTAAAAATAATCAAAATTAAAAG